>JAFEMH010005279.1:0-170033 GCA_022495995.1 Adenophora triphylla var. japonica
AAAAGTGGTCTAAAAGCGATAGGCAAACCATTATGCATCCACAAGAATAACATTAGCAAATTAGCATGGAAAAGCATTCGAGAGAAGGGAAGGGTCATAATAAACTCACCTCAAAATGGGAGATGGATCATGGATTTCTTTGGCTTGAAGAATTCCTCTTGGTCTCCCGATTCCCGAAAAGTGCTCCCGGATCTAAAAATGGTGAAAGATTGATCTTGGGAGGGGCCTTGGGAAAGGTGAAGCTCCAACAATGGTTTCCATGTTGAAAGTTTGAGGGAGAAAGGGAGGAGGAAGAAGATGAAGAAGGAGGATGATGGAGGAGAGAGGAGTAAATAAATGGTAAAAAGGGGGAAAGGGGGGCCGACGATAGGGAGGGTTTTACTGGGGAATTTGTCCCCACACAAAAAATTCCACTACAAAATTCTTTCATCGAATTTAAATAATTCTTCCACTTCAACAACATTTTTATTTTGTCCATTTATTTACTACTACACATTCCTATTACTTTATTTATTTCTAATTATTATTTTCCCCTAGAACATTATTTATTTTAACTTTGACATCATTTTTATCCTAATATAAGAAATTTAAAGATATAAGAATGAACACAAAATATTAACAATAATATTAAAAGCACACATGATATGATGTTAAATTAATTTGCCTAGGGTTAGGGTGTCGTTACTTGCTCCAACTCCTCCTTAAAGAAAATTCGTCCCGAATTTATTGGTATCACTTACCTAAGCTGATCAACCCCACATCGGTTACATGTATACCTCAACTTCAATTTTCAAATAGTCTTCTTCAATGTTGTGATTCTTCCCCCCAAGAGAATTTAAATTTCTAATTCCATTAATAATATGATATTATGCACTTAATGATCCAAGCATAGTATACCAATATCACTAACACAAATTTTCCGATCTCGAAAAGAAAATATAAATAAATAAAGTATTTCCACTTATGTCACCAAATTCATTACAATATCACATTAAAACTTCAAATACTCTATAAGCTTCTCCAAAGCCAGGTCTATAAACCAAATCACCGACCACTTTCTAAAACTTCAAGATGGATCAACAAATTTTGGCGCCCAATCTACCTTGGGCCTTTCTTCTCTAACCTCAGCATAACAAATTAGAGAGATCGATATTTTCTTCCCAAACTATGCCTCTATACTTGTTTATCTCAATGTTAGAATGATAACTACTATTATTGCGCACCTGTACCACCGATAATCATACGTACTATTGACTACTAGCATCCA
Organism: Adenophora triphylla var. japonica; assembly: GCA_022495995.1. NCBI lineage: Eukaryota > Viridiplantae > Streptophyta > Magnoliopsida > Asterales > Campanulaceae > Adenophora > Adenophora triphylla. The sequence continues at coordinate 1,268 of JAFEMH010005279.1, forward strand.
TTGTATATGCCGGTAGCCTATTCTCAATAATAAGTAATGATTCCTCAGCTTTTCACAAGGTTAAACTTAGTAGCACTCCCTACCTTCCCCGAGAGAACCTTCCCAGAACGATGTCTATCTAATCCATTTAACACTGATGGGTTTTATACAATCAAACTATCACCCTAACATATAGGGAGAGGACTTTTTAATAGTAATAACATTTCATCGAAGCTATATATATAACGAGTAGAAAATGTAATTCAATTTTCTATAACAAAAATATAACATACCCTTCTTTACTTCTAATGCAACTAAATCACAAAATCTATAGTGATAAAACTCTCGAGTTCAACCTAGAACTCTGAATGATTTTTAACAAATCCTCTAACGTCAACATTCTATTATCACAATTTAGTAATAATTTCCAATTATGTTACCTAGGGACCTGAGTGACAAATCAATATTCAAATTGAATGGTTTGGCCGCCCACAACGGAGCCGATCCAACTCCAAAACAAAACCGAGTCCCTACTGTGACCTGACAATAATAACCCCACATTTATCAAAATCATTTCTCGGATCGAAAACTTGAATACAATAAATCATTATAGAAACTAGGTTGCCTTTTACTTACTTGAATTCACAACTTAGATCTTTAGAATATCAAGTCTTTCAAAAATTTACAACATCTTTCAGAATTCAAAGGATAAAATAAAAGGGATTCAAAGGACTGAATGGTTTATTTATTTAAAACCCAGGCCCATACCGGTTTTAACTAACTAGCAGAACCACTCATGATGTTAAGAAATTTCAAAAAGATTGATAAGGCGACAAAATAACTCGAGTAATTTAAGTATCTACAACCGTCCACATTACCGGTAGATGATTTAAATTACTCCACAGATTTTTATTTTTTTTTTTATTTTTATTTTTTACAGCACAGTTTATCGACTTTCTTAAATCGAGAAGCTATCCCCACAGAGGGCACAATTGTTCATACCGAAGTTCAATATACAATCCCGAGGTTTTAAAACTACATTTAAAACAATTCTAACATAATATTTTACTTAGTCAAATCCCTATAAGAAAACACAATCTCGTAATACTTATTACTATTTCTGATAATAACAACTAAGAAACATTCACTAAGATTATAAACTTGTAAAATCATCCTCAATTCAATAATTCACTCCAAGTTGAATATTCAACACCCTTACTTAATTTGAGCCATCTATTCCCTACCCCTTTGATATTGGTGGTATTGTGCTTAGCATGACAACATATTGCTAAACATCTGGTTCCCGATCAAAATACCCCAATTTCTAAATCGAAATATAATTGGAACTCACGCCATAGATCAATCATTCCCAAATTTCAATTAAACATTCACGGTACTGAAAATCTAACTTAACTCTCCATAACCATCAAACAACTTAAAATCCATTATAACGCGTCAATATCTTTCAAGCATCACACAAATCCCTAAACATGATTCACGCAACTAGAGTCGAACTATAGTATATAACCACCACTAAAGTATCCTATCTCCAAATAAGATTGTTCATTACCTCATTTTCTCAACTAATGATAATCAGATTCCGCCAGAAAGCGAACCATATACATATCTTTACCAATTCACGAAGTTGATCCTATAAGTCACCTGAATAACTACATCTATTATACTCTGCTTCCTTATTATTTACCCTATTTACCTCTCCATAACTAATACACCATCCATAATTCAAAACGGTCATACTAGATATAAATGTTGTCTTAGAAGTATATCCTTGAAAGCAAATTTTCACCTGGAATTGTAACACTCCAAAAACTTCATGACTAATAACCATTGAGTATCTCTACTAGTTTCTAAAATCATTCACCTTACAAATGCGTCAACAATTGCTGTTGTGAATACTTATTCTTCACGAGTTACCTATTTAAGATCTCTATAACCCTTTTGATTAACCACCAAGTATCATCTTTTCTAATATAGTACTAATTTACCCCCTTACGGAGAGTCGCTAAGCTAATTATACGCTTTGTATCCAAATACTTTCCCAAGATGAATCATCAAGTCCATTAAATCCTAATTAGTGTCCTCTATCTAAGGATATGATCTTGGGAATCTTAGGAATAGTGACTTGCCATATCCACTCGACTTCAATATCCACGGTATGATACACGATGAAAACCCATTTTTAAAACTCACTTGAAAAAACACCATAGTCAATGAATTGACTTATGGGGTGATATTACTTACGAAAATATATGGATTTCTATTCAATTTATTAGCAAGAATTCAATCAATCTCTCATAAGAGAATGCTTATAGCACTGAGCAAAGAGATATATTAGTTCCGCTAAGATCTCTTACTCGCGATAATTTATAACTCATATAATCTCGCCCAGACGATCACTTTCAAAATATCGATTTCCCTATTCAGATTTAGTAGCAAGAATTCAATCGATCTCTCCTTAGAGAATCTTATATTTTAAGGCAAAGATATATTAGTTCCATAAGATCTCTTACTCAGCGATAATTTATAACTCATATAATCTCACTTAGGCGATCGCTGATACTAGTCTTTGCATATATCTAGTCTCCACCACGAGATACCAATGTATAAATACTCACGCAAATTACTCTGACCATAAACCATAAACCACTCTTAATTAGGCCATTAGACCTAACTCACAAACTAAGAGTTCACCAATTCATTTACACACCGTACATGAGAGAACTCCAAGGTTCTTTTGAATCAAGATAACTCACAACTCTCACAACTCAAATAACCTTCAAATTCCTTAGGCCACACTACTTTACGACATTCTGGCATGCATGCTGACATAACATCAATTTATAATTTACCCGCCTCAGGCTCCACACACGAGAGGCCAAAATCAGAACATAGATAAGGAGACTCGCTTCTTGCGACAGGAGTCCTCCTCAAAACCACAAACAACTACTCAAATAATAATAAGATTAATATAACTTGATGATTCATACGGATTGGTAACTGCTGTGACCAAATCCACCGTGACACGTACTTGCCCGGCAATCCACGGCTACCAAGATAATTAAGGATGATTCGAGGCCTACGACCCCATCGGAGTAGGAACCTCCGGCCACATAAGGCAACTTTCTTAGGTCACATATGCAAATAACAACGAAGGTGATGCCACATGCAAGAACGAAGCGAACGAGGATTTATAGAAAGTATGAACCACTAACTCCACGAGACGGGTAAAATATCTCCAGCGTGATGGTGGAGGAATCTTATCTCTTCCACTTTAACTACACCTTTCCTTGATTCCTTGGTTGATCAAGATCATTTTACGCCTTTGAACAAATTCTGTCATCTTAAACTCTCGACGTAAGTTATCGCACACTTACTCACTCGGCTAGACTCTGCAGGAGAACCTCAGCGAGGCTGCGATACGTGCAAGTTTGTGGGACCCAGGCCGGAACCTACACGTGTCCCGAGTTTGGAGCGTCCTCAAACTAACCCAAATTTCTTAACTTTTAAAATCTTTAATTAGCTTTTAAAAATAAATACAATTATTATAACCACTTTCAAAATTAAAAAGGCCTCGGTTATAGCATAAAATAAAGATTTATAAATACATTCCACATAAATGAATTATGCAAAAATACACTTTCTATACCAACCTTTAATTAAACCCCGAACCCAATTCCCAGCAATATAACCTCGAACTCCTCACAGCATACCTTGCTTGTTTGGTCCGCTTTTGTCTCGGAATCTAAAAGCAGTAAGGGGAGAGGGGTGAGAATAAATCTCGAAGCAAGCTATTATGAATGCGGCAATATGCCATATAAGATCTGCAGCACATCAAAGACATATCCACATTATCGGAGAAGGCTCCACGCGCCAACAGTCCACATACGGTTGGAAGCAACTGATGTTTCATTTATGAATATATCCATGACACGTAAGTGACGATAAAGTAACACTTAGAAGGATGCGAGCGAAGGTTTTAACTCCCAAAGGATATACATCATCGGGCAGCCTTGATTGATGAAGCGGTCCGGGAACCATGAACGATACTTGATACCATAGGGATTCGACACACGGTCGTATCACCCGGTGAAACTAGACCATACACCTCAAAAAGGAGATGCTAGCCCACAAATCCACACAAGGGGGACAATTGGGTTACCAATGTATGAATTATAATGAACTTGAAGCTCGATGCCATTACATAATTCCATTACATTTGAGTCGACAACAAATAAATCAATACCCAGACGGTGGAGTTTATATAACTAAGCACAGGTAATAACATACTTGCTTAACCAAGCATTAGCCTATGATCAAGTAGGGATACATACCCTGACGACATATCATGAAGATAGCTTAATACTATATCAAGTATTCAACATTATCCAAGCACATAATAGATGCTTGAAATATATAAATCCTACAAAGGGGATAAACCATAGCGACATGGTAAAGTATACTCGTACTTTCGAACCAACAATCATAGTGCAAGCATTAAATCAACACAGCTTATGCACAATATAAACAATGTATATGAACTCGAGTAAGGCAAAGAAGTATCATCAATCCATCTTACAAGGTCATTGCACAATAATACCAGGCCTCTATGAAGGTTCAAGTTCAATTTACCACGTGGAAGTCACAATCTATAAGTGTTCAAATAAGGTTGCTAAATAAATTCTGGTTCAGATTCAAAGTTAAATTGCTGAAGGCTTGGGCGATCCGCCCACCTCCTCTTGGCGACCGCCCAAGAGGCTTTCTAAGGCACACCAAATTGCTTGGACACTTGGGCGGCCGCTCACGCCCCCTTGGGCGACCGCTCAAGTGCCTGGACCAAAATTTCCAGATTTCTTTAAGTCATTTTCTTACCATTTTCTCTTCCTTTCCAAATTTCCTTCTACTCTAAATTCAAGAACAACCAAAGGATTTCCTAGATTGCCAAAGTTCCTTCTAACTCATCTAACCCAACATCAAGGAACCCTAGATCATGGATCATTTCACATTACACCCAATCAAATCCTCTAGATTATCTCCTAAGAACATTAAATCCATCATATTTCCTTTTCTACTCATTCAACTTCCCATAAAATTCCCAAAGCATGAATCAAGCATCCTAAGAACAAGGAGACATTTAAGAAGAGTATGAACAAATAGTAGAAGGGAAGTCATAACAATTCTCATCCTAATCCATGTAATCCAGAAATGATTAAATCTTATATCATTTACCCTTTTCACTATCACTTTCCAAGTATAATTTCCATAATTTAATTAACCCATTTGCTTACCTTCTTGACCCATTTTAATAACACATTCCAAATTAAATCTTCTAAACTAATTTCACCCATTTCTTATAATCAAATCAACCCCTAAGGACCATAACATCATTCTATGTCATTTATCACCTTCTCAAGTCTAAAAAGTGGTCTAAAGCAATAGACAACCATTATCATCACAAGAATAACATTAGCAAATTCATGAGCATTCATAGAAGGGAAGGGTCATAATAACTCACCTCAAAATGGGAGATGGATCATGGATTTCTTTGGCTTGATGAATTCCTCTTGTTCTCCCGATTCCAAAAGTGCTCCCGGATCTAAAAATGGTGAAAGATTGATCTTGGGAGGGGCCTTGGAAGGTGAAGCTCCAACAATGGTTTCCATGGAAAGTTTGAGGGAGAAAGGGAGGAGGAAGAAGATGAAGAAGGAGGATGATGGAGGGAGAGGGAGTAAATAAATGGTAAAGGGGGAAAGGGGGGGGGGGGCGGCCAATAGGGAGGGTTTTGGGGGAATTTGTCCCCCACACAAAAATTCCCTACAAAATTCTTTCATCAATTTAAATAATTCTTCCACCCAACAACATTTTATTTGTCCATTTATTACTACTACATTCTATTACTTTATTTATTTCTAATTATTATTTTTCCCCTAGAACATTATTTATTTTCTTATCATTTTATCCTAATATAAGAAATTTAAAGATATAAGAATGAACACAAAATATTAACAATAATATTAAAAGCACACAATATGATGTTAAATTAGTGCCTAGGGTTAGGGTCGTTACATCATATATGGCCGCTAAGGCGAGATTTTAACCTAATGAAAGACACATCAGATTCTAAATATCAAATACACCCCTCGATGGCAAAAGACTGAACTGCTTTGATATCCAAAATTTCAGTCAACTCTTATAACTGACATATAAGACCAGTTCGACTCTTATAATTAAAGTATAAGAGTCACTTTTTAATTTTTTTCACAAAAATAAAAATTTATATCTTATTAATGTTGACTTTTATATTCGGTCAAACAACAAATTAGCTCTGTATAACTGACTTATAACACTGTTCCATCTCTTATACTATAAGACTAATTTGTCTCTTATATTAATTTATAAGACAATTTTTTTTTTTAAAAAATAAATTTTCATTAATAACAACGAATTAATCTTATAATTTATACATTATAACTTTTATAGATTAATTATAAGACCAACTTGCCTATTACAACTAGTTCATCTTTTATAATTGACTTATAATACAATTTTTTTTCAATCAAAAATATTAAAATTTTCAATAATAACAAAAAATTAATCTCATAATTTACACATTACAACTCTTATAGCTTAATTATAAGACTAAATCACCTTTTATAATTGACTTATAAAATTATTTTGCCTTTTATTGAAGTTGGAATGAAAATTGTACAGAAAAAAGAACATTAAACTGAAAATTGGAGCAGGCGATCGCATCCTCTAATGAAAGCGATCGCAACAAAAGACTATAAGCAACAGAGCGATCATGTTGGAACGCAGCGAACGTCTCATATTGGAGCGCACGTGGACCCTAGCCCACAAGACAAGATCGGAACTCTCAACGCTATAAGTTTTTAGGAGAGGCCCTACGGGGCTGAGTAACCCATGCCACAATCCCGGGAAAAGCTCGAACGACCTTGAATAAAGGGTACATGTACCCGAAAGGACCCTCTTTTAAATTTTCTGATTTTCTCCATTATTCTTCTTCTATGTGTCTCTCTACATAATTTAAAGGTAGATTTTCAAATTAAATTTCAGTTTCACAATTATTATAAGATCATAATGAATTTCATGGGATGAGATGAAGATATTTATTCAATTTCTTTTCTTACTCTCTTAGTTTCTAATTCATGGGATGAGATGAAGATATTTATTCAATTTCTTTTCTTACTCTCTTAGTTTCCAAATGAATGTCAAAATTTTATTTTAAAAGACATTGTAAAAATCTGTTTTTTTTTTTATAATTTTAATGACAAAAATGCATGAATATTTTTGTTTTCCAGTTTTAAATATTTAGTTTTGCAAATATAAAGTGAATAGTGAAAAAATTGATAAAAAAATATTTAAGGACAAAGTTATTTTCAAAATTGACATTTATTTTGGAACAAGTTTTTTTTTAAAAAAAAATCAATATTTATTTTAAAACAGAGGAAGTACTTTTTTTTGAAAAAAAATTATTTTATTTTTATTATTAGATAGCTATATAGGCCTTAAATGCAATCAACTGCAAAGACTATGCTACTACTCTATAACTTTCCCCGTCCCAATTTAAAATTTAAAACTTTTCTTTTTAGTTTGTTTTAGATTAAAAAAATTTAGTTTACTTCATTTCTAAAATTAAAATGGACAAATGAAGCTTACTTTTAGGCCCGTTTGATATCACTTATCCGGAGGGTGTTTTATGACTTATGACTTTTCGTAAGTCATTTTTTTTGTATTGTTTGATTTTTATTTTTATAAAATAAATCATAAGTTATGTACAAGTTAAATAAAGCACAAATCCCTTTATAAGTCATAAGCGGTGCGGAAAAGTCTTTGAGATCAAAAAAGCACATGTGAACAGTAAATTATTTACAGTAAAAATAATAATAATAATAATAAAATAATAATAATAATAATAATAATGAAATAATAAAAAAGTAATAAAATAATAAAAATAATAATAATAAATAAAAAAATTAATAATAATAATAATAAAATAATAATAATAATAATAATAATAATAATAATAAAATAATAATAATAATAATAATAAATATTAATAAAAAATAAAATAAAAAAATAAAAATAAAAAATAATTAAAAATAATAAATAATAATAATAATAATAATGAAATAATAAAAAATAAAAAAAGTAATAAATAATAATTAAAAATAAATAAAAAATAATAATAATAAATTAAAAAATAATAAAAATAATAATAAAAAAAAAATAATAATAATAATAATAATAATAGTGAAATAATAAAAAAATAAAAAAATAATAATAAATAAAAAAATTAAATAATAATAATAATAAAAAATAATAATTAAAAAAATAATAGTAATTAAAAAAATAATAAAAAATTAAAAATTAAAAAAATAAAAAATCAAAAAATCAAAAAATCAAAAAATCAAAAAATAAAAAAATAAAAAAGTAAAAAAATAAAAAAAATAAAAAAATAAAAAAAGAAAAAAAGAAAAAAAGAAAAATAATAATATAATAATAATAATAATAATAATAATAATAATAATAATAATAATAATATAATAAAATAATAATATTAATAATAATAATAAAATAATAAAATAATAAAAAAAATAATAATAATAAAAATAAAAAATAAAATTAATAAAAATAAAATTAATAATTAAAAAATTAATAATAATAATAATAATAATAATAATAATAATAAAAAATAATAATAATAATTATAATAATAATAATAATAATAATAATAATAATAATAATAAAACAATAATAATAATAATAATAATAATAATAATAATAATAATAATAATAATAATAATAATAATAATAATAATAATAATAATAATAATAATAATAATAAAAAAAATTAATAAAAAATAAAAAAGAAATAATAATAATTAAAATATAAAAATAATAAAATAAAAATAATAAAATAATAAAATTATTATTATTATTATTATTATTATTATTATTATTATTATTATTATTATTATTATTATTATTATTATTATTATTATTATTATTTTAGTTTTTATAATTTCATTCAGCACTTTTTCAACTTATTAATCAAACAATCATACTTACTTATGATAACTAATCAGCACTTCAAAAAAACTAAATCAAACAGCATCAATCACCAGCCCATCAGTCATAAGTCATCAGTCATAAGTTATCAGTCATAAGTTATCAGTCATAAGTAATAAGTCATCAGCATATATCAATAAGCTAAATCAAACAGGCCCTTATTAGACTCACAATTATAAATTTGTTACTATTTTTTACTTACTTGCTTTCTCCTATTTTACTTTTGATACTCATAACATTTTTTTTTCATTTTTTTTATAAAATCAAACTAAAAATATTAAATTGAGATGGATTTAGGATAAAAGGTTCAAGTTTGAGTCACCATCCAAAAGGATTTGTTTGTGAGCCTATTTTGTCATAGAATAACTTTTACTCTATTTTCGTAGTTGGAACACTAATTTTTTAAAAACAAATTTTTAACCTTATTAATAATTCTTGCATGTATATTTGTTTAATATTTTAACGATTTTTTTTTTTTTTGAACAAGATCATATGCCACTCTTAAATAGATCTCAAAAAATAAAAAATAAAAAATAGATCTCAAAATGGAAAAAAGTAGCAAACAGCACGTGGACATGAGTAGGAAATTAGCTTAAAGAAAGTAACAGTTTTCCTTTCATTTTCCATATACGGAGTATATGGTTAGACGTGTCCATTTTATAAATCGAATCGGCCAATCGGGAGGTTGAAAACCGACCAAAACCGGTCAAAACCGGTCAACGACGGTTAACCGGAACCGGCTAACCGAAACAGGTAATTGGCCGGTTCGGTTAAGGTTTGAAATTTTGAAAAACCGACTGCCAACCGCCCAGGTTGCTTGCGGTTTTTGGCTTGCTCGGCCGAATCATATGAGTTGCTCGGCCGAGCATAACCTTACAGTAGTGTTAATTTCCAATAACGGTCATGCTCGGCCGAGTCATATGAGTTGCTCGGCCGAGCAGAACGCCAGAACTCATTTCAACGGCTACTTTTTCAAACTAGCCGTTATGTTTACCACCACCAACACCACTACAACTATCAATACCACCACCACCACCTCCACCACCACTACTACCACTACTACTACCATTCCTACTAGTCTACACCACCACCACCATCACCACCACTACTACCGCTACCACTATCACCACCACCACTACTACCACCACCACTACTACCACCACCACCACTACTACTACTACTACCGCTACTACTACTATCACCACCACTATTATCAGTCTACCACTACTACTACCACTCCTACTAGTCTACACCATCACCACCATCACCACCAATACTATCGCTACCACTACCACCACCACTACTACTACTACTACCACTACTACTACTATCACCACCACTACTACCACTACTACTACCACTCCTACTAATACCACTCCTACCAGTCTACACCACCACTACTACCACCACCAGCACTACTACTACCACTACTACTACTACCACCACCACTACTACTAGTCTACATCACCACCATCACCATTCACCACCACCACCACTACTATTACCACTACTACTACTACCACCACCACCACCACTACCGCTACTACCACTACTACTACCACTCCTACCGGCTACCACTATCACTCCTATCAATACCACTAGGTCCACAACTACCAGTCTACCACCACCACCATCACCACCACCACTCCTACCAATACCCTCGTTGTAATTGTATTTTAATTAATAAAATTTAAGGGTACCGTCGCTTTTTTCTTTTATATACTTCCGTTTCTTTTAAAAAAGTTAAGTTTTATTTCTTTCAAAATTCATAACTTTTTTTATAAACCTTTTTTCAAAAAATGTATGTAGATAACTTAGGTTTAAAATAGTCTTATTTATCCAAAAAAAAATTGAAAAAAATTAAAAGTTAACTTTTTTCAAAAAACCGTTAACTTTCATTTCTTTAAAAATTCATAACTTTTTTTATAAACCTTTTTGTAAAAAATGTATGTAGTAAACTTAAGTTTAAAATAGTCTTATCTATCCAAAAAAAAAATTGAAAAAATAAAATTAATATACTACATACAAAGTTAACAAAATCGTTAAAAAATTAATCGAAAAATGATATGCTCGTAGAGCACTACTATATGACTCGGCCGAGCAACCCTCAACCCCTAAACCCTAAAAGGGTTGCTCGACCGAGCAACACCAAAGACTCGACCGAGCAACCCTCAAACCCTAAACCCTAAAAGGGTTGCTCGACCGAGCAACACCAAGGACTCGGCCGAACAGATCCAAACCGTCAAACCGGAGGTTAACCGGATAACCGTTAAAACCGTAAACCGCCTAAACCGTAACCGGTTTAGCCGGTTAGGCGGTTCGGTTTCGGTTTGAATTTTGGGGCTTAAAAACCGCCGGTTGAAAACCGGCTAACCGGCGGTTTTCACAACCGGCCACGTCTATATATGGTACGTTAGTTTAGAGGGCGTTTGGTTCGCCAAAATTGGCCATTTTGGAGCGGAATGGAATGGTCAATTTCGATTGACTTCATTTCTTCGTCCCGTTTGGTTCGTAGGAATGAAAAATTTTCCATTCCCTACGAAATGAATTTTCATTCCTTGGAATGAATTTTCATTCCTTCCATATATGAAAGGAATGATGAATTCCTTAGGAAATGAAAAAAAAAAATTTTTTTTGATCAAAATACCCTCAAACCCAAACCACCCCTACTCTCCTACACACCCCCAATCAGCCCCTACCCTACCCCACCCCACCCCCACAAAAATTTTTTTTCTGCCTACCCCCCCCCCATCCAGCCCTGTCCTACCCCCCCCCCCATCCCAACCCCAACCCAACCCCAACCCCAACCCCACCCACCCCACCCCCCACCCCATGAATTTTTTTTTTCTGCCTACCCCCCCTATCCAGACCTGTCCTACCCCCCACCCCCCCCCCCAAACACCCTCCCCCCCACCCCCACGAAATTTTTTTTTTTCTGCCTACCCATCCATCCATCCAGCCCTGCCCTATCCCCCTCCCTTCCCCCAAAAAAAATATTTTTTTAAAAAAAAAGGGTAAATTGATCATTTTATATGCTTTCATTTCATTCCTATAATTTTTATTTTCAAATCAAACATGATTTGCCAAGGAATTGAATGACAATTTCATTCCATTTCGTGTCAATCAAACGGAGGAATTTGATCAGTTTTTTCCATTCCAATTTCTTAAGAAATTCAATTTCATTAAACATTTCATTCCTTCACTTTTTTTCCATCGAACCGAACCAGACGCCCCCTTAAATTCTAGAACTATCTTCTTTAAATTCAAACTTCTCTGGATTGATGAGGTAATCACAAGGATTTGAAACCATCTCTGTTTGGGTAGGAAAAGGCCGACCATGAATAATTTAATAAAAGTTAAACATATACTAAATCAAATTAATAATCTATAGTATAAATGGAAACGGTACTTGTTACAGTATTATGAACAGTATCAAGTGTCGAATTTTTCATTTTGCCCTCACTAAGTTGTCCTTTTCTCATTTTGCCCTTTAATTTTTTTTAAAATTAAAAAAAAAATTAATTAAAAAAAAAAACACGTGTCCTTGAACACGGGCTTATACTAGTGATTAAAATACGATGACGCTAAGGCTTTTGGTGTCTGAGCGATTGGTAGAATTGTAGACACCCCATTCTAAACACATCGGATCATAATTATACCACTCTAAGTCTCGCTTTGAGTCAAGAAGTAGAAATCCACCATTTCGTCATGTTTCGTTAAGTTTTGACTAACCACCGTTAGTTTGGGACTAAAATGCATGCAAGATAACGAGGGAAGGACAGAATTGTCCACAGAAGCAATATCTCGCGCGGAATGGCGTGTCTCGCGCGAGATATTGTTCCTCTGCAACATGCAGATGACAATTTCCTCGTCGATTTCAACCTCTTTTCGGGATAAAACTTCATCCATCCGGCCAACCAATAGAGTTTGAAGTCTGGAACCTTCTTGAAGTGTTTGATCTCATCCTCAACACCCCTACAACACCTATAAATACTTGGTGACTTCCAAGGTTCAAAAGGTCCACAATTCCACAATTCACACACATTTTACTGGTTTCTCTCATTGAGAAAGATTCCTGTAAAATCACCCTAAAAACACCTCAAAGTTTGTTTGTCAACCTTGTTGATAAACAAACATCAAGATCCGAGTTAAGGACCGAGGCGAAGCTCTATCCGTATCAAGATTCGATTCTAAACTTGAGTCGAAACTCTGCCCAAATCACCTCACGCAAGGTAACCCCTAAATTCCTTTCTAATTGATTGTTAGAGTGGTATAAATCCATAGAATCTAGGATCGGCCTAGAGCCTCTCTAAATCATGGGGACGGTCTCGAAGCAATCGATCCTACAATCCGTTTAACCCCGTTAAATGGATCTTTGTTTATTTTTATTTGCAATCTTCTTCTCCTTTTTCGAAAATCTCTCTTTTCTTTAGCAAGACCGATCTCCGGATTGGGTGGAATGGGTGCTCCTTGACCTTCCCATTCCATAACCTAAGCCCCGAACCCAAATCTCTTTTAAAAAATGGTTTTTCTATGTTTTCCAACCGAATAATATAGGTGGCGACTCAAAAGATGTTAAAAAACACTACGCATCGCTACAGTGGTGACTCCGCTGGGGACTTAAAATTAAGAGGCTTAAACTTGCGTCAAAATTAAAAGAGTGGTTTTCAAAAAAAAATTTATTGTAAATTCGATTTTCTGTTCCCAGATCAGGCATATCTCGCACGAGATATCCTATCTCGCGTGAGATATCGCCTCGGCAATCTGTGGCTTTCTGGTTTCTCCTGTTTATCTTAAGGTTCGAGACCAAAGTCGAACACGCAAGGGGGATCCCAGAATCCATTATCTACAGAGTTCCCTCATCTTAAGTCCTCCCTTAAGATGTCGAACTCAAAATTGTATTTTGATTAAATAATTGATTGTTATTTATAAACTGCGTGCAATTGGGGTTTATTTTATTAAAGTCCGGTCCATTGGGGATTCGGGAGTTGTAATTTAATTTATTCCTCTCTCTCTCTCTCTTTACGTGGAACTACGACGGCCTGAGTCTTTCTGAATTGGGAGAAACGTAGGCAACCACTTGGTGCGGCCACTATTTGTTTTTCTTTTTGTTTTCAAAAAAAAAAAAATCTCTATTCTTATCTATCACCTAGATTGACTATCACACACGCGCACTCATGATATATCTGTCATTGCACTGCATGCCCTATATAAATCCGGGACCCATACTAAGGACGGATGACGGTAACCACCTAGTCGCCGGTCTCTCCGAAGTTGGATCATCCCACTCCGCGTATTCAATCCACCTAGATTGTCATATCGCGGGGAGCCTAGCCTTCCAGCCCTGCATCGCCACATTTTCATGTAGATTATCTTTTTAGGATCACTCCGTGATCGGTCGGTTTTGACTCGGTGATCTTTTCTTGTTTTTGACCAAAACAAAGCCATGTAAAATTGACAATAAAGAAGGACTCGGAAAAGTCCCTTCGGAAAAAGTCCCTTCGGAATGACCCTTTCGGATGTCCCTTTGAAAAATATAAAAATATACATATCCTTCAAAAAGACAATCTTACATGGCATTGTTTTACAAAAATCGGATTGATTGCTTAGTCGTTAGGTTCTGATAAAGGCCTTAGAAACCCCTCAAAATGGATTTTCCGTTCCGACAAAAAAATAGGTCTAATAAAAATCGACTTTCCGTGTGATTATCTCGCGCGTGACTACATATCTCGCGCGGGATAATGTCTCTGTTTGCTGAAACTGAGCCTGAGCCATTTAAGCCTGCTTCCGACTTGTTGGGGCTAGATTTGATCCTGATATCGTCTCTGCATCTCTTCTGTCAGTTTTTCGAAGCTACTCAACTTCAAGACTCCCAACACAATGTCCGACATCGACAATATTCCGGGTAATAAAACTTTGTCCGAAAACAACCACAAACTTCTGGAAGAAGCCAATGATCGCCTAGAAGTGCAAGCTTCCCAAATCCACACTCTCGTTGAAGAAATTCAAGAGCTTAGGGCAGCACTAGCCAACAAAGAAAAGAAGAAGAAAAATGATTCTTCCTCTGGAGAAGAGGAGTCATACACCAAAAAGGCCAAGGGTAGCCGCCAAAGCAAAAGCAAGAAAAAGAAGTACGAGTCTAGCTCGTCATCTTCCTCATCTGACAACGAGAGCTACACGTCCAAGAAGGAAAGCAAAGGGGAAAGCAAGAACGAACCCCTTACCATGGCCATGCTAGAAAAGAAACTTGCATCCCTCGATGTGAGTAAGGGAGCCTCGCTCTCTATTGATTATGACACTCTTCGTCAATCCATGTCCAAACTTCCTAGAAAGTACAAAACACCCGACATTGCAAAATTCAATGGCACCACCTGTCCCAAATCACATTTGGAGACCTACTCTTGGGCCATGCTACCTATGAGTGTTGATGACAACCTGTTAGCCCAATGCTTCCCATAAACTCTTGATGGTGCCGCTAGGAATTGGTACATGACCCTCCCACTCTCTACAAGACTTGACTGGCCACTCGCTAGTTGTACTTTCCAAAAGCAATATGAGGATAACTCCACTTACCGCACCACTAGAAGGGATCTTGAACAAACCAAGCAGCTTCCGAATGAATCCTTCACAGATTTTGTCAAAAGGTGGAGGACAAAACTAACTGAAATCGTTGATAGGCCCAGCCTAGACGAACAAATCCACATCCTCATACAATGCCTTAGGGAGGAGTATCAAGACAAGCTAGCCGGCAACTATTTTCCTAGCTTCGCCGAACTTCACAAGTCGGGCATACGGTTAGATGACCTCATCAAACAGAAAAGGGAAGCCAAGAAAGAAAGTGGATTCCGTTACAACAAGAGCTCTTCTTCCTCTTCCAACCCCAAGGACACTTCTGTTAATGCTATTGTCTTCAATCATCCTGGAAATGGTAAGTACTCTGCAGTACCTCCACCACAAAAGAAGAAAACGGATAGACATTATGACAAGCTTGAAGGAATCACTCGAGAAGAACTTTTTGAGGTGCTCGTCAAGAACGGAAAAATCAAACCAAGAGATGGTGGACCTACAAAAAAAGATCTTCCTGCCAACCATGCTCATCATCTCTTTTGCAAGTACCACAACTTCACCGGCCACGACACGAACTCCTGCTTCCACTTGAAAGACGTCATCCAAGATTTGTTTGACGATAAAGAGATCGGGTTACCTAATGTTGTTACTAATCCTTTACCAAACAATGAGGTCAATTTGATAGAAATAGAAAGTAGCTTCGAGGATCCTACTCGTCTAGCCACAATTGTGGACGAGAGCCCTCTTGAATTTAATAAATCTTCTTTCTGTTATATAATGTCTTGGGAGGAAATCTTAGAACAAAAGGAAAAAGGGTCTAAAACAGTCAATCTCCTCACACGATCCGGTCGTGTGATCACCAACAAAGATATAAGGGATGAAAATCCTCCTAAACAAGCCAAAGCTTCATCACCAAGCGAACCGGAAGACCCTCTCTTAACTCAGTTAAAGAAGACACAAGCAAACATCTCAGTTTGGGATCTCATAGGAGCATCTCACAAGCACCGTGAGATGTTGAAAAAGGCATTGGCTCAAATGGCCATTTCCTCGGAATCAACACCCGAAGAGCTTACTCAAATGATTGGCCAAGTACAATTTGGCAACGTCATCACTTTTACTGACTTGGACCTCCCATCCTATGGGAGCAATCATCATGAAGCCCTCTACATAACTGCTAAGGTGAATGGATATCGAATGCCACGCATTTTGGTTGACAATGGTTCTGCAATCAATGTCCTTCCAAAGAAAGCCTTATCATCATTAGGCCTCACCCACAAAGACCTTAAGCCATCCGGGCATACTGTAAGGGGGTACGATTGTACTGCTAGAACCGCTTTGGGGTCAGTTGTGATACCTGTAGAAATGGGGCAAGTCACAATGAGCATCGAATTTCAAGTCATCGACATCCCGACATCCTTCAACTTGCTGCTCGGCCGCCCTTGGCTACACGACATAGGGGGTGTGCCCTCCTCCCTACACCAATGTATCAAGTTCAGACACAACAATACGATAGTCACCATACACGGAGAGATGGTTACTGCTAGCTCTATCCTCGAGGTGCAACATAGCACTTATGATTTCCTGTTCAGTGGCTTTGAGATAGAGAAAGAAAGCACCGTGAATGTCATAGAAACTTGCAACGAAAACGATTACTCTAAGGCACTTCGGTTTTCTGGAAACCTTCCTGTCTGGAGAATGATGCAAGCAAAAGGATACTTCCTTGGCTTGGGGCTTGGAAAACACTTAGGGGTCGTTTGGTAGCCCTTCTTAGCATTGGATAGGATTATTAGTCCAATAAGCTTGATGTTTGGTAGATTAAATGCAACTGGTGTAATAATCCTAACAACCTGGATAAGGCCTTTTATCACATCTTATCCCCTTCATATTTATCCCAAAAAAAGGGTAGTATAATTAATTCCTGGAGTAATAGTCTTCTGACTATTAATACATGATAATCCTATCGACCTACCAAACGAGCCCTTACAAGGGATAACAGAACCACAACCGGTTCCCCCACCTCACACAAAGCATGGCCTAGGATACATCATTTCCATTCACGATGGGGATGACGAAGAAGAGTGGAACTTCACTCAAATTAAGTGGGAAGGAACCGCATACAAAGGCTACAATGACCCAAAGGCCAAGAATTACAACCTCGAGCCATATCGAAAAAACACTCAATGGCTACTTCGTCCGGGAAGGGGAAAGTATTCCCTACTTTATCTTTTCAGAACCATGGACTGACGATAAAGGAAAGCGCCAACCGGGCTTTGAAATTTTCAGCGACTGCGATGCTTCTCCAGATGAAACAGAACTCGTCTCACTAATCCCTAATGATTTGTGGGGCACGAAGGAAGAAATGACAAGCGAATGGGACTTTGTGTTGGGAGAAGACATGCTGCGACAATTTGAAGACTCTTGGAATTAGAAGACGACGGATCCATGCAATCTCCAAGGGGGACGCTCCAACCGTTGATTACAAAAGACTAATACAGAAATGTGATGAGCCAATTCTAAACTGGCACGTCACCGGAGGACCAGTTGTTGATGAAGACTTCATGATCAAAGAGCTTGGTTGCACTCCCCATCCCCGCAGGAAGATAGGCCCTGTAACTTTCACATTAGAAGCAGGCTCCACCTCTGATGATCTCACTCAAGAGGAAATCGAGGCAGTGGCCGAACATGTATTCCCTTACTTCCTTAATGAAAACTTTGATCTTTTCGAGTACCCTGAGATTGCTAACATCGTGAGTGATGAATTAACTAATAATAATCAATATAACGAACACGTTAATAATGAATCATACGATGAGATAGATCAAGAAAACGAACAAATTTTAAAAGAATTAGCTAAGCAAGTAGGTCGTTGTGGAAAGAATGGCCCTGTTGACGATGAGGAAATGCAAACGGTTAATCTTGGGACAACAGAAGACCCCAGAGAAACAAAGATTGGCAGCTTCTTCAAGGGGAAGATAGAGAAACCTTGACGCAGCTCCTCAGAGAATATGTCGACGTCTTCGCTTGGTCCTACAAAGATATGCCTGGGTTGAATCATTCAATTGTAGAGCACAAGATACCGCTGCTACCCAACGCCAAGCCAGTCAAACAGAAACTACGCAGAATCAAGCCAGATTGGTCAATGCAAGTGAAAGAGGAAATCATGAAACTCTTGAATGTAGGGTTTATCAAAGTGATCGAGTATCCGGAATGGCTAGCAAACACGGTCCAAGTAGCCAAGTCGAACGGGAAAATACGAGTCTGTGTCAATTTCAGAGACTTGAATAAGGCATCCCCTAAAGATGACTTCCCGCTACCAAACATAGATATGTTGGTCGACGCCACAGCCGCATACGAAGTTCGCTCATTCGTCGACGGCTTCGCAGGGTATAACCAAATCCTCATGGCAGAGGAGGACCAGCACAAAACAGCATTCACCACACCTTGGGGGACATTTTGTTACACGGTCATGCCGTTTGGTCTTAAGAACGCTGGGGCTACTTACTAAAGGGCAGTCACGACACTATTCCATGACATGATCCACAAAGAAATAGAGGTATATGTGGACGACATGATTGTCCACTCAAAGGGGACAGATGGCCAGCACTTCAGAGATCTCAAAAAATTCTTCAATCGACTGAGACAACACAAGATGAGACTCAATCCCGCCAAATGCTCATTCGGAGTGGTCAAAGGGAAAGTCTTAGGGTACATGGTCACCGAGCATGGCATAGAAGCAGACCCCGCCAAGATAAAAGCCATCATAGACATGCCTCCACCCAGAACACAGAAAGAAGTAAAGGGATTCATGGGCAGACTCCAATATATCAGTCGATTCATCAATCAACTAACTACAATGTGCGATCCTATCTTCAAGCTACTTAAGAAAAATGCACCTCAAGAGTGGACCGAACAATGTCAAGAAGCATTCGAGGAAGTTAAGCATTACTTAACTTCCCCACCCATCCTGGTTCCACCACACAAGGAGAAGCCCTTGAAGCTGTACCTCACGGTTACTGACAATGCGCTAGGGGCTATGCTCGCTCAAGAACAGTCTGCCTCACACACAGAAAATGCCATCTACTTTGTCAACCGCAGATTCCAAGGCAGCGAAATCAACTACTCTCCACTCGACAAGTCCTGAGCTGCTCTTGTTTGGGTTTCACAAAGGCTAAAGCACTATATGGAAGCCTTCCCGGTTCGTCTCATTGCAAGAATGGATCCGTTGAAATACATCCTAGACAAATCAAATTTTTCTTCGAGATTGGCCAAATGGTACTTCATGCTCGCGGGATATGATATCACTTACGTCACTCAGAAATCCATCAGGGGGAGTGTATTCGCAGATCAGTTGGCCGAATTTCCTTGTGACGAAGCGATGGGGGAAGACCCGCGATTCCCTGATGAGGACATCATGAGTATAGAAGAAGAAAATAAGTGGCAGTTATTTTTCGATGGCGCAGCCAACAAGAGAGGGTTTGGCATCGGAATGTTATTAGTAGACCCTGACGACATCTATACCCCACTGGCAATACGTCTTGACTTTGACGCTACCAACAACACCGCAGAATATGAGGCTTGCATAGCGGGGCTTGAGGCAGCCCTAGAACGCAACGTAACTGAACTCGAGGTATTTGGGGACTCTCAGTTAATCATCAATCAAACACTGAAGAAGTGGAGGATCCAAGATCTAACCTTTCAAAGATACAGTGCCCACCTCCAAGAGTTGGCACAACAATTTCAGGATGTCTCGTTCCACTATCTTCCTAGAGACAAAAATCGGTTCGCAGATGCATTAGCCACACTCGCTTCCTTGGTTGAAATTCCTAAAGGAAAGGCAGTCAAACCCTTCAAAATAACACGACGTTCAACTCCCGCCTACTGCGCCGTTATAGATCTACATACTGCAAAGACAAATGGTTATCCGAATGTGCCACTGTTGAGAACTCCGAAGAGAAACCATGGTACCATGATATTTGGCATTTCATCCTAGATGAAACCATCCCACCTGAGACAGACCAGAAGACTCAGATCGCCCTTAAGAGGTTGGCCGCTAGTTACGTCATCATCGCTGGCCGTCTATTCAAGAAACATTCCCAAGGAAACCTCCTTTGTGCCACCAAAGAAGAGGCCCGAGAAATAATGGACCATGTTCATCAAGGCATATGTGGAACCCACATGAGCGGAAACATGCTCGCCAAAAAGATCATCAGACAAGGGTACTTTTGGCTAACCATGAAAGCCGACTGTACCAAAATGGTCAAGAAATGCCATAAGTGTCAGATACACGCCAACCTTCAGCACGCACCGCCTTCCCTGCTGTACCCTATGACTTCTCCTCGGCCGTTCTCGACATGGGGGATAGACGTGATTGGAAAGGTCACACCCATAGGAGCCAATGGACACTGTTTCGTTCTAGTAGCCATCGACTATTTCACTAAATGGGTCGAGGCCGCCTCCTACAAAGTTTTGAATACCAGAAAAGTTGCAGAATTCATCAAGCACAACATCATCTGCCGATATGGGGTCCCGCAAGAGATGATATCCGATAAAGGGTCGCACTTCGAGAAGGAAACCGATCGCCTCCTAACCGA
This sequence comes from Adenophora triphylla var. japonica, assembly GCA_022495995.1. Classification (NCBI taxonomy): domain Eukaryota; kingdom Viridiplantae; phylum Streptophyta; class Magnoliopsida; order Asterales; family Campanulaceae; genus Adenophora; species Adenophora triphylla. Next base: position 22,513 of record JAFEMH010005279.1, read on the forward strand.
GTACAAAATCACAAGGCACAAGTCATCTCCTTATAGGCCTCAAACAAATGGAGCAGTTGAAGCCGCAAACAAGACAATCGAAACCATCATCAGAAAAATAGCAGTCACTGGGAAAGACTGGCCCGACAAGTTACCTTTCGCACTGTGGGGATACCGCACTTCAGTCCGAACAGCTACAGGAGAGACTCCCTATGCCCTCACATTCGGAATGGAGGCTGTCCTACCAATAGAATTAGAAATACCATCACTAAGGGTTCTCCTAGAAAACCAAGTGAACGAAGTCGACTGGTTAGAAAGCAGGTACGAGGAGTTAGCCCTACTAGACGAAAGGAGGCTGAAAGCAGCCGAGCACACCCAAGCTTACCAAAGAAGAATGGCAAGAGCTTTCAACAAAAAGGTCAAGACAAGGAACATCAGAGTAGGCGACTTGGTCCTCTGTGAGCATCGTCCTGGACCTTTCAACCCGCTAGGCAAGTGGGGACCAAGATGGATAGGACCCTACATTGTGAAAAAAATATTCTCTGGGGTAGACCTTCAGCTGGTGGACTTAGACGGAGATCAACTACCGAAGCCGGTCAACATGGACAAGCTCAAGAAATACTTCGCGTGACTTGGCCTCCTAAAAAGAAAAAAAAATGCTCGCTAGGTTGAAAATCCCGAAGGGGACGGCCTAGGCAAAAATTAGAGCTTGCACAAGAAAAGAAGCCCGCTAGATTGAAAACCCGAAGGGGCGGTCTAGGCAAAAGAAAGGGTGTGCACAAAAAAAAAGGGGGGGGCCTTGTCTCGCGCGAGATTACCTCTCGGCCTGGAACCACATTTTGTCCTTTTTTCTCAAAAATGAACTACGTTAGACCTGAGCCTCTTATTTAATTGCTGTAAAAGAGGAACGTAGGCAGCCTCCGGGTTCGGTCTAATCAAATAAATAAATCTACTTTTGTCCTTTTATTAATCAAATGCATTTTATTAACGGCAAAAGAGAAATCCTAACCACAATGACTAATTTGCTAAGCTAACAACCTTGACAAAAAATACTAATAAAATAAAACTATTGATCTATCAAAGCAATCTCTTGGTACTCCTTAAGATCTAGCCTTTCATTGACTTGGTAGGCCGGCGGACATGGTCACCACCATCTTCGCGATCCTTCTTGCGCTTTGAGCCCCTCGAAGCAGAGCATCCCTCGAGACGATCAAAGACGGACTCTGATAGCCTCTTGAAGACATTGGGCCTATCTAAAGATTGCGTCTTTCCAGACATCCCTTTGCCTCGCCTCTCATACCAATCCCCATCAAGAAAATCTTGAGTTGGATCGGTCCGCACATTAGCAGGATCAGACTGAGCCTCGCTCCTTCGCAAAATACTGCTAGCTACAAAAGAATCCCCTAGCAGTGAAAGTCGTAGATCATCAATCCTCTCCACACTAGGGTGGCCAGTAAGAAGAAACCAATCCAAATACTTGTCGGATAAGAAGATGCTTGCATTAAAAGTCCGAAGGTTCGACCAGCGGTCCCGACTAGTTCCTTCGCCCCATGCTTGAGATAGCACCTGCGCGAACTCTACACCAATATAAGACACATCACGAGAGGCCCCTTGGAAAAGATAAGTGTCCTGCTGCTAATCAAACTGACGGAGCACCCGTTTGGGAAAATAAAAGGAGGAATCTCGCAAACTCGGAAGAATAACCCTGTCAAAACCCTTGGTATTGGCAATATACTTGTTCAACCTCCAATAAGGTGGACACCAAAGAATATCAGCAGTTACCATCTTCGCAATCAACTTAGCCCATTCATCCGTCGAGAGATCCTTGATTAACAACTTTCGCGTATGATATGTGAAAGGGGAATATTCCAACGGGGGACCTACCAACTTGAGATGCTCCCTAAGCCAAATAGTCAACAGAAGAGGACTCCCTTGAGTCATAGCACCGGTCTTATGCAGCTCATCAAGACCATGCATGGTTTCACCCAAAATTAGCAGAATAATGTTCCTAGAACGTTTTCTAGCCTCCAGAACAATTTCCACCAATTGGGAGTTAACCAACCCATCCCTGCATGTAAACAAAACATCTCCGAAAAGAGAAAGGGCCAGAAAGTTCCGTTTGTAGACATGAAAGGCATCATCATCCGAATCTCCACTGAATCGTCCAGGAAAAGAAGAACAATCCACCCACCTACGGTGAACCAACTCATAGCAAGTATCAAGGGGGATCCCTAGCAATTCATTCAAGGCCTCTGAATGATTCCTATTGTATTTAGGAACAAAAATCTCACCAGTCAAAGGCATATCCAAGATAATGGCAAATTCCTCCACAGTAGGCACCATCTCATTCAAAGAAAAATTGAAAAGATGGACAGAGGGATCCCAAAATTTAGCAGCACCCTTCAACAGATTCCAATCCGGTTGGAGGTTCCTCAAGGTAAAAAGGATTCTGAATCCGAATTCTGCTATGAACCTATTGCGAGATCAGTTGCGAAACGACCTCACAAAATCTCTTGATGCTAGCTTGAAAGATTCAATCACATCAGACGACAAAGAAAAGTCATCGACAATCATGGACGTTGGGGCAATCTCCTTGGAAGCCATGGATCGCAGGGTTGGAAAAGAAGACAAGAACTTCACCCTAACAGAATATCTCTAGAGTTTGAAAGGCTAGGATGTGTTATCTGGACGGACTACAGGGTGTTTTTATAGGGAAAACTGACAAAATCCCGTTCGAAGAAGGAAAAGGATTCTGCCTGGGAAGCGTGTCTCGTGCGAGACACCTTGTCCCGCGCGAGATATCGCCTCGGCAAAATAGCAACAGCTTTACACAAACAACAATCTAGCCCCGACTTGACGAAGCAAGTCTCGAAAAACCTGCGCATACAGTTCATAACATGCAGTGCAACACCAAATCTAAGCTCAAAATTGTGGCCTAGACGGCCATTCCATTTCCAAACCACGGAAAGTCGAGAAAAAAATTATTAACTAATTAAACCTAGGATTAGGACTTAAGAAAACATGTTTTTGTGCTACCTACTTGTTCCTAATAGGTACCAAAGAAAAGAAAAAAAAATTGTCTGGGCCCACACGGCCAATATATACAAGTCATCAGAAATCAAATAAGAGAGAAAAGGAGGGGATCATGCCATCAAGTCGCCATCACCTCCACGGGGGCTACCATCCCTCCTCGACCTCTTGGCTTCACAAGTAGGGGTCACCGCAGAGGCCACTTTCGAGGCCGCTAAAGAAGCCTTCTGGAACAGCCTCTCAGACAGGTCCGACACCAGGGCCATCAGTCCTGCCATCTTGGTCGCGCCACAGTTGTAATTGGCCGCGGACATTGTGACCTGGCAACAAAGGAAAAGAAATGCTCAGATGAAGTCCAACATATACACTTATATGGATGAATACGGAAAATAATATAAACAGAAACATACCAAGGAGACATCCGGCGGAAGGCGGTAACCCTCGGGAATATGGTCCAGAGTCGGGATATGGCCCATCATCGACATACTCCCCATCATGTACGTGTAGCTTAGAGGACCGAAGTCTGGTGCAAAAGGCAGAGAACCAGCAGACTGAGAAGAAGTACTAGGGGCTGATGAACCTGAGGCAAAGGCAGAAGCGGAGCCACGAGCAAGCGATCTCCTAGCACCCACCAGGAGGGGACCCATCAGTCGAGGCAAGAACTCCTCATAGGAGGCTCCTTGGACAACACGAGTCGTCGCCGCACTACCCACCACAAAATCAGCATAATCATCCTCAGAAATAGAGTAGGTGGGGTACATCGCCCTCGGCGGATTCGCTGGCACCCTATATGATAGTCTACTCTGGCCATGCTGTGGGAAGACCCGCTCACCAAGGTACATGGTATCCCCCTCCAGAGATGCCAACATCCTCTGCATCGCAGTGGCATCCCAAGCATGGTGCACCTCCCGCTCCAATAGGGTCCATGGATAAAGGCCCAGCCGCTCATACTCAAAAGTGTCCAGCATGGCCCGCGCCTCTGCCACCGTCAGGGTCCACTCCTGATCCTCATCCTCATCAATACTCCGATTGGGGTGTCTCCACCTCCTGATATCCGGGAACAAAGGGGTTCGGCTCTCCAACTCAAACTTGTACAATCCAAGGACAGTATAGCCCCATATCTGTACAAGAAAACAGAACGGATTCAGTACGAAATACAGACAAAGTATACAGAGGACAAAAACAGAATCAGGAGCATACCTCCCAAGCATAAGAATACCCCAACAAGGTATCCTTGGTATGCCTACACACCTCGTCCATGGCGTGATAGCAGAAGGCCAGCCCCGTTGAGCCCCAATCGTAGGTACTCACCTCATCCAAATTCACCAACAAGCCCAACAGAGAAAGACGAGCCGTAGAAGAGTGGTTCGTAAAGATGGTCTTAGAAAAAATATACCAAAGGGCACCCCGCACCAACCGATCAGTATTCACATTCGGCTTAAGAGCATAATCCTCAATCTGACGCCGGAGGGGTGTTAGCTCAGCAGCAAAACCCTTGAGCTTGTTGGGGGGAAAAACCAATCTACTGCCTCCACACAGTAGGGCTCGCAGGCTTATAACCCCCAGTCTTCGGAAGGGGCTCACCGGTGAACTCTAGCCCCGTGATAGCAAGGAAGTCCGTCGGAGTCATGGTTGCTTCCCCGAAGCGCAAATGCACGGTGTGGGTAGTATCCCACCACCTCTCCCTGATCGCCTGAAGGACTTGGGGAGTCCGTCTCATCCCCTGAAGGTTATTAATAAAAGTCAAAAGCCTCGTTTGGGCCACCCTATCTCGAACACCATCAAGATCCTTGATCTTGTCCCACACAGCTCTAGCCAGTTTTGGGCTCCCACGGCAATTCTTCGTCGGCTTATATGACTGCAAAACAGCGGAAAAGCAAAAAGGGCAATATTAGAAATCATTCCATGGCAAAAACTCAATGAAATAAAAGAAAATTTTCATTGAGGCATTTCATCGAACACTTGGCGTGCGTACAAGGAAAGCTTGCTCGAGGATGCCATTGATGACCCGAAACAACCCCTCCTACAATCCATGATATGTAGGAGACTCATAGGCACTCAACGCAACAACAATCATTCAACAAATTCAACAAAAACAGAGCATGCAAGAAAGAACCTAGTTCTAAACAAAGACAAAGAAAAAAAAATGGCCATTGATGGAATTTGAATTCAAGGAAAAGTGGGTTCAAAACCAATGCAATATGAGAAACAAGGATTGAGAAAGAAGCTCTTACCAAACCTTCCCGAATGGCGGTGGAGATATGCGCGTCCCTATCGAATGTAAGGTCATCGCGGGGATAATCCTTTCCAAGCAAATAACTTTCCAAAATCGGATTCTTTTGCCCTTGAGCCATCGATTGTGGAGAGAGGAAGGATTGAGAGATGTTTAGAGGTAGAAATCAACGAGCAATCCACGAAAATTTGCAGAGAAAACGATCTTGGCTCGAGCTAGGGAGGGAATTTGAAAATGATGTTTTCAAATTTAAACAGCAGCTGCTATTTTATATTGCCTCGACAGTAGATATCCCGCACGGGATACCATATCTAGCGCGAGATATACCTTCTGGAATTTGACAAAATTGTCCTCGACAATAAGCGTCTACGCAACGTCAAAATTCAAGATTTTGACACATTTACCCTTGGAAATGATACATTAGCAAGGAAACATGGAAAAATCGGCTCCGCAAGTCACGGAACGAGCCAAACGTGAAACCCGCACGATCGCCCGGTACGGCACCAGTCGCCCGAAAACCAACTAATCCAAAAATCAACTCATTTCACATGATTCAGAGCCCAGAAAGGTGAATCATCAAATTAAAAGCCCGGTCCAATGCCCAGACAGGTGGATCGTCAAATTAAAAGCTCGATCCAACGCCCAGACAGGTGGATCGTCATCAAAAAAGCTCGGTCCAACGTCCAGACAGGTGGATCGTCATCACAAAAGCCCGGTCCAACGCCCAGACAGGTGGATCGTCATCAAAAAAAGCCCGATTCAATGCCCAAACAGGTGAATCGTCATCCTCAACAACAAAAAGCCCGATTCGGAGCCCAGACAAGCAAATCGTCATGAAATCGACAGGACTAAAAGGACCGAACAGGTGAGCCTTTGTTTTCTAACATATTTCCCCGCAGGTTCGGAGCCCAGACAGGCGAATCTTCAGACAGGCAGGTATATTCAGAATTGGGTCTTGATTTGATTCCTCAGTATGAATTTACCTTTTCAAAAAACAAAATCTCCTCGATTTTCAAAATAATTTTCAAAATACCTAAAGTAGCCTTTTCGTGTTTTGGAGTCGAACTACGTTATGGTCTGATTCTCCGATAGAGATACGTAGGAAGCCGTGCGGCCCGACCATCCCGATGTTCAGAATGATGTCTTTTCTATCGTCGACATTACTTCTTTCATAAGACTTGTCGACGAGGGGCTCTGTTTACACCCCATTCTAAACACATCGGATCATATTTATACCACTCTAAGTCTCGCTTTGAGTCAAGAAGTAGAAATCTACCATTTCGTCATGTTTCGTTAAGTTTTGACTAACCACCGTTAGTTTGGGACTAAACTGCATGCGAGATAACGAGGGAAGGACAGAATTGTCCACAGGAGCAATATCTCGCGGGGAATGGCGTGTCTCGCGCGAGATATTGTCCCTCTGCAGCATGCATATGACAATTTTCACGTCGATTTCAACCTCTTTTCGGGATAAAACTTCATCCATCCGTCCAACCAATAGAGTTTAGAGTCTGGAACCTTCTTGAAGTGTTTGATCTCATCCTCAACACCCCTCCAACACCTATAAATACTTGGTGACTTCCAAGGTTCAAAAGGTCCACAATTCCACAATTCACACACATTTTACTGGTTTCTCTCCTTGAAAGATTCCTGTAAAATCACCCTAAAAACACCTCAAAGTTTGTTTGTCAACCTTGTTGATAAACAAACATCAAGATCCGAGTCAAGGACCGAGGCGAAGCTCTGTCCGTATCAAGATTCGATTCTAAACTTGAGTCGAAACTCTGCCCAAATCACCTCACGCAAGGTAACCCCTAAATCCCTTTCTAATTGATTGTTAGAGTGGTATAAATCCATAGAATCTAGGATCGGCCTAGAGCCTCTCCAAATCATGGGGACGGTCTCAAAGCAATCGATCCTACATTCCGTTTAACCATGTTAAATGGATCTTTGTTTATTTTTATTTGCAATCTTTTTCTCTTTTTTCGAAAACCTCTCTTTTCTTTAGCAAGACCGATCTTCGAATTGGGTGGAAGGGGTGCTCCTTGACCTTCCCATTCCATAACCTAAGCCCCGAATCCAAATCTCTTTCAAAAAATGGTTTTTCTATGTTTTCCAACGAATAATATAGGTGGCGACTCAAAAGATGTTAAAAAATACTACGCATCGCTACAAGAATATTTGCCAGGATATATTTAAATGTACCTAGAACACAACAAAGAGAAGTACCGTTAAGGTTAAAGTTGGATGTTTATCCAACTCAGTCCCTCGGGTGTGAATATAAGATATCTAGATGGATATAATAATCTGATAATAAGACCTTGGAATGTCTTTTAGAGTGTGTATATGTTTAGGGTTTAGACAATGACTTACAATGTCAATTTGGCACTTACCTTGTCCAAGGGGATAAATGTCTTCTATTTATAGGTGTGGAGAGGTGCTTGTTGGGGTAAGCCATGAGGTCAGCCCTAAAGGGCATCTTAGTCTTTGACCTGTCCGCATCGGATTGGCTCTGTCAGGAAAGGAAGATTCACTGTCATAGGGGATGTCATTGATAGGGATGGGAGCCATGTATTTGGGAGAGTTGGCGCGGCGCATTATTGGCGATAGTAGGCGCGTGACTGAGCCGCATTCAATGCGATGGGAGTGAGCCGCCTACTTGCATGTCAGAGCTAATAAGTAAACTTGCTCAGTAAGCTTTGATAGCAACCGGGAGTCTGATGAGATAATAGGGAGTCTAGTATGAGACCGCAGTCAGCATCTTGGGCGCGATCAATGATATTTGACGTGGGCATGGATGGGGCGATCACCACTCCCGCGGTCACTTGGCGGACGGTCTAAATCCCTTCGATCTTGACTGGGAAGATTATGAGAGGAATGCGGTCTTGACCCTAAGGGCCTATCTGTCCGCAGTCTTGACTCTGACGGTCTAGGGTTTGCCACATCATACGGGGCCTTTGGATCAGACCGAGCTTGGGCCCGGTCTAGCTGGTCCGGGCTCATCAGTAGCCCCTAGCTCCAAGTGAGTGATTATTTATGGTCTGAGCGAGGAGCTACTAGCTAAGCTCGGTTTTGTCAGATTGCGCCTTAGGCGGGCACCAGTGTTGGTGTTTTTCATTGATTTTGCTCTGCCTCCGTACAAATAGGCACATGTGAGAGGCACGTGGGGAAGCTTGTAGAAGCTTTATTGCTCTGTCTCCCGGTTAAACGAGTGGGCCCCTGGGCAGGTGAAGAGAAAACAGCGCGTGACAGGTATGGAGGGTACGTGTCAATCATCCAAGAGGCGCCATAAATGCCGACTGACGAATTTTCGAATTTCCAAACGTTGGCATCGGTTCGTGGTTCGAGGGAGATGGTTTGTGGGCTAATAAATACGGGTTGACCCGTATAGGGAGGCCTATAAATACAAACCCTTTAACCCTCAAAACCCACCCTTTTATCATCTTCAAGTCTTCAAATCGTTTAGAGAGAGGAAAATTGCTACCTTCTGACTTAGCGTTTTCCTCTTCCAATCTTTCTTCCGTAAGTAATTTTGTGTTTTGAACTCTTTCTCCCTCTCTATTTCTGTCTTTTCTGGACTCGATGACGACCTGTGAGTTTGGTCCAGTTCATCCTGTAGAATTAGGAGATGGAACCACTCCGGATCTCTTTGTTATTTGTATACAGTTAGGGGGGATCTATAGGAAGGTAGCCCATGCTTGGGTTAGGCTATCCATGGAGTGTTTCCAGTATTTCTATGAGAAATATCAATGGGGGCCTTTTGTCCCACCCGGTTGTGGGAGGCCGATAAGAGATTGGTTATGAACGGTGATATGGTAGTGTTGGGGGATACCAATCGATTAAGAAATTTTGTGATGGGGGTTCTGTGCAGGTTTCCTTGAGAGAGAGACCAGGCTTTGAACGCCGTTGAACTGGTGAGGAGAGTGATTCCAAATCCCCGAGTGATAATAGACTGGGAGAAAGTTGCCCTCATGGACCTCAATCAAATGAACAAAGATTCCTGCCTGGCCGCAGAAGATTGGAGCACTCCCTTAGATGTGGAGCCTCTTAATATCGTTTTCCCCGTACATCAGACCGAGGCCCCTGATGTGCCCATAGTGGACCTGGGTAGTAGCGAGGATGACGGTGATGAAATGGAGGTGGACGGAGGCGGAGAGGAGGCCACAAGGGGGTCATCCACTAGCCTCTTTGGCTCTATGAGCACGGAGACTATGGAGGTGGAAGATCGCATGGCTGCGGGCACATCCCAGAAGGAAACGAAGATCGTTGACGCCTTCGAGGAGGAGCCTGAAGAGGATGCCGCTGTCCGCGGAAAGAGTCATGCGGTTGAGGCAAATCCTGGCCGTGTCAAGAAGAGGAAGGGCAAGGAGGTGGCCCCTACTGACTGGGATTCAGAGATATACACCATGTATAACGTTGACCCCAAGCAATTTCGTGTCCGCGACCTTCAGGAAGTGGAGATAAAGGGGAAAGATAAACTGAGGCCGGAGACGGTGGCAGATGTCCGCGAAGACAATAGAGCCTATATCTTCTACGGGGTCCAGTTCGAGAACGGACTGAGGCTCCCTCTTGACCCCTTTATCAAACGTTTTCTCAATTTCAACCGTTGTCTTCCTATGAACCTGACCCCAAATACCAATAGAGCCCTAGTCTCCTTCATAGCTATCTGCAGGCTTTTTGGTTTTGAACCCACCCTCTCCGGACTATATGCCTTTTATCAAAATCAGATAACCAATGGCAACCTTGGCCTGAAGGCGAAAAACAATTCTGCCCGCACCTTTTTTGCCCCAACAAACAAATTTGACCAGTGGAACTAGAGGAACATCCTGGTCATAGAGTCTAGGTTTGGGTGGTCCTTCTCAAAACCTTTCAGTCCTGTTCCTATTAGGATTGCTGCTACTTCCTGTCCTAACCTAGCTGCTTCCGAGGACCTCCAGATTACTCTAGTCCAATACCTGGCCAAGTTCGTGACCGAGAGGGAGAAACCTATTTTTGACGTGACCGCGATCATAAATAATGAGCCGCTGCTGATCTATATCGGGGTGGCCCCGCAGAGGGAAGGTCTTTACTATGCCCCTAGGGTAACCATTGGGCCCCAGATTCGTGATCCCGGCTGAAGGGTTCACAAATTTTACGATTTTGAGGCCGATTGCAAAACTTGCATGTTGGGCGCGGAATGCGAACCTCCAGAGTGGATCAGTCTCTATTCTGTCTTTGATAACTGCCTTTAATTGCTTCTGATTTTTCCACCTGCTGTCTAATCAACTCTTTTCTTCTCTCAGAGTAGATCCAGCTAAATATCTCGGAGATGGGTAAACCTAACCCCTAACAACTAAAGGCTAGGAAACTAGCTCAAGAAGAGAAGGAAGCGGCAACCAGGCAGGCTACCATGGGAAAAGTTTTACCGAAGGGCGCCACTCTGCCTGTTGTAGACAGGTTGTCCGGCGCTCCTCTGGCCGCAACAAAGGGGATCCCTCAAACCAAGGATCTGCCTTCGCCTCCTCCCCCAGGGGACCTCCACAAACGTCTGCCCGCAGCTTTAGCCCTGCTGAGCGCCTGATTCCTTCTGGACACACTGATTAGTCTAGGAAGAGGTCTGCCTCTGATTCTGAGACGGCGATGAAATTACCTGGATCCGGCTGCGCGGGCCCCGACATCTCACATTGTCAGGAGGTGTCGCTGCGTTTGTTTGTAGAGTTGCCACGCCATTTTGATTTAGCCCAAATCATTTAAAAAAGGCTTGTGATGGGTTAAAAATCCCACTTGTAATAAAAACACCTCACAAGTGTACGAGTGTCGTTGTGATAGCGTACACAAGTAGGGGTTGTGTCCACGGAGATTTGTTGGGTGATTAAGTCGATTTGAATAGTGTATACTAAAGTAATAAAAACAAATAAAAAGGGTGGGGGTTGGTTTTTAAGACTAAAACTAATAAGAAGCAAGTAAACTTACAAATAAGAACAAATAAAAACAAGCACAATTAACAACTAGAGTTAACAATATTAAACGAGTTTCACGGATTGGACTTCACTAAATTACCCACTTCATGCCAATTTTTGACTAAGTATGTGCATTCTCACTAGGGTTCATTCACTTTAATAGAGAGTGGGACGGTGAGGCGGCCGGATTACACTCCCACTTTCCAAAATCAATCACTTTTCGCAAATCAAGTTCAAGCAATTAATTTAGGAAGCAATAAGATCAAAAGAATTAAAAGAACCAAAATCAATTTAACTTCTATAACGGAATCAAACCAATTTTATCACCAAAGTATGTGCCTTTGTTTAAAATCCCCAAATCAATAGTGAATTAAAAAACACAAATATGTTGAAAAGACCAATTAGAGACTAGATCTAAAATCGCAATCTTGAAAACCCAATTAAAATGCTAAGATGATCTAGAGAGAGAAAGCACAATGATAAAATGATTTATGGCATGAAATTAGGCAATAAAGCTAAATCCAATCCATGAAATAGGAAAATTAACTACTCATAATAATAAAAATTACAAAATAAAAATAAAGAAAAAAACCTTAGTAATGATAATATGGAAGAATGGAAATTATGTTGAAGTTCTTTTTCTGGCAACAGTGCCCGCCTCCTCCATTGTTCCAAAACATCCAGCTTAACCTAAAATTATATCAGAATTTCTATATATACTAAGGAGTGGGACAAAGAGGCTGATTACTGTTACACGTCGCGAGCCTGTTCGAGCTCAGCTTGGGCTCGGCTCGAAAAAAGCTCGAGTTCGAGTGGACTCGAGTTGAACTCGAGCTCAAGCTCGAATCGATTTTTAAGCTCGTCATTTTTTCGAGCTCGGCTCGTGTTCGGCTCGTATGTTTGACGAGCTTTGTTCAAGATCGACTCGTTTGAGCTCGACTCGGGCTCGACTCGTTAAAAGCTCGAATGAATTTTAGTATATATATATAAGCTCGTTTAGGCTCGAGTTCGATTACAACTCGAATTAGGGCTCGATAAAGCTCGTTTGATTTCAGATTTTTTTCAAAAAATAAGTCGAAGCTCGAGCTCGGCTCGTTATTACTCGAGTTCGAGCAGCTCGCGAAAAGCTCGCGAGCCGGCTCACAAAAAGCTAGAAACTTGATTCGAGCCGAGCTCGAACAGAAATTCTGGGCTCGAGCTCGAGAAAAGCTCGAGCTCGTTTAAAAGTTAACGAGCTCGAGCTCGAAACATCAAAAGCTCGGCTCGTCTCGTTTACAGCCCTACTGAGAAAGGCCTAGGAAATAAAAATGGGTTTTAAAGCCCAACAAAAACAAATGAGGAGGCCCCCAAATGAACAAAGCAGCTGGCTGAAATTGCCTTGGCGTGGAAATGGTTTGGGCGGTCGCCGAAGTGCCAAGGGCGGACGCCGTAGTTGTTCGGCCCAACATGGGCGATCACCCAAGGAGGAAGGGCGGCCACTAAGCTTGTTTTCTTTTTCTTCTTTTCTTTTTTTTTATTTAATTCCTCCGCTTCGCTCCGTCTCGAATTTTAATCATTTCTCCACTTTAAACCACCCATTTTCCACCTTTTCAACCTGAAAATAAAATAACACTAACAAAATAATTAAACTACATTTTTACTCGGAAATTTTGCAATAAATAGAATTTAGAACATATAAAATGGATATGAAAACATATCTATCAGCTTGTTTAAAAAACTGTTGTTGTGTGATGAAATTTTGAGTTCGGAGGTCAGGTTACGCCTCGGGAAGAGAATAGCATAGCTCACCAGAGTCGCCTCGTATAAATGAGTCTTTCGATACCCCTCTTTCTTTAAAAGTTGTGTGTGTGTGTATGTGCTTTTAAAAATGCATATTGAATGGGATGTCTACATTGTATGCTATGTATTGAAATGAATTGAAATAGTAATGGAAGGAAGTCTTACCAATGTTGGTTCGTGTCTGTCTTCCGCTGGGGAATAGTGTTTGAGTGTGAATAGTGCTCCGGGATGGATCGGGATTGCTGGGGATGTACCGATGTCTGCGGACAGAGCTTCGATATGCCTCGGGAGTGTTGGTTGTACTCGGGTAGAGGTTCAGCGTGACTCGAGAGTGTTGGTTGTACTCGGCGGAGCTCCGGCGTGCCTCGAAAGTGTCGATTGTACTCCGATTGAGCTTCGGCTTGCCTCGGGAGTGTCGGTTGTACTCGGGCAGAGCTCCGGCTTGCTTCGGGATGGACCGGGATTGTTCGACAGGGCTTTGGGATAGACCGGGGTGCCTCAGGATGGACCGAAAAGGCTTCGGGATGCCTCGGGAGTGCCTCGGGGCAGCTCAGTAGCGCTCGACAGGGCTTCAGAGCGCCTCAAGGAGGATCGAAATGCCCCGGAGGGAACCGAAAGGGACCGGGAGTGCCTCGAGAGGACTTAGAGGGGAGCCTGAAGGCTGGGGGGAGAGAGAGGAGAGAAGGGGGGAGTCAATAAAATGAGAAAGGGAGCCTTCTATTTATAGGGGTAGAAAAACTACAATACGGTCAGCGCGGACCATTCTACAAAACAAAAATTTTGGTTTTCTTGAATTTAAGGGAATCTCGTGGACATTAAAGGGATTTTGTAATTATGATGTCTGGGTGCAAAATGGTCCGCGCGGACCATTATGCAGGCCAAATATTTTCTGAAATTCCTAAAAAGTTCTTTTGCCTTGTTTTATCCCAGAAAGGTCCCACCTTGGTTTGGTTGGTGGTTTTTGGTGTTTTTGAATGTTACGGACGTTCGGGATCATGTCTGTGTGAGTCCTCGGTGCTTCCCGTGTGTCGGATGGGGAGCGATCCAGATTGGGGTACTTACAGAAGTCCCTCGGCGACGTCACTTATGGAGGGAGTGGGGTCATCGATAAGATAAGGGTCCCGATCAGGATCGCTTGTTGGGAGAGAAGGTGACCATGTTGGTCGGTTTGCGAGGACGTGGTGGTGTCCTGTTGTGAGGTGGACGTGTCGGTGTCCTGGGTGTGACCGTTTAGGTCGGCTGGCTAGACCCTTTCTCAGGATTCCTACGTATCCCAAGTGGAAATCAAGCCTGATCATAGTTTGTGTGTGGGGTGAGTGTGTTATCGTGTATGAGGACGTGTGATGTCCTCTGACTAAGACTCTGTGTGTGGATGTGTCGGTGTCCTGTGGGTGACCGTTTAGGTCGGTTGGCTGGACCCTTTGATATGAAAAGATGTGTAATCTTACGAAAAGATGGGTAATCTTACGAAAAGATGTGTAATCTTACGAGAAAATGTGTTTGAAGGAGGACATATTATGTCCTCTGACTGATTTTGTGTCGTTACGAGGACGTGTTATGTTCTCTGACTGAGTTTGTGTCATTATGAGGACGTGTTATGTCCTTTGACTGAGTTTGTGTCGTGATCAGGACATGTTATGTCTTTTGACTGAGGTTGTGTCGTGTATGAGGACGTGTTATGTCCTCTGACTGAGGTTGTGTCGTTATGAGGACGTGTTATGTCCTCTGACTAAGGTTGTGTCGTTATGAGGACATGTTATGTCCTCTGACTGAGGTTGTGTCATGTATGAGGACATGTTATGTCCTCTGAGTGAGGTTGTGTCGCTATGAGGACGTGTTATGTCCTCTGACTGAGGTTAAGTCGTGTATGAGGACGTGTTATGTCCTCTGACTGAGGTTGTGTCGTTTATGAGGACATGTTATATCCTCTGACTGAGGTTGTGTTACATATCCTCTGACTGAGGTTGTATCGGGTATGAGGACGTTTTATGTCCTCTGATTGAGGTTGTGTCGTGTTTGAGGACGTGTTATGTCCTCTGACAGAGGTTGTGTCGTGTATGAGGATGTGTTATATCCTCTGACTGAGGGTGTGTCGTTATGAGGTCGTGTTATGTCCTCCGACTGAGGTTGTGTCGTGAATGACGACGTGTTATGTCCTCTGACTGAGGTTGTGTCGTGTATGAGGACGTGTTATGTCCTCTGACTGAGGTTGTGTCGTGTATGAGGACGTGTTATATCCTCTGACATAGGTTGTGTTGTTATGAGGACGTGTTATGTCCTCTGACTGAGGTTGTGTCGTATATGAGGACGTGTTATGTCCTCTGACTTAGGTTGTGTCATTATGAGGACGTGTTATGTCCTCTGACTGAGGTTAAGTCGTGTATGAGGACGTGTTATGTCCTCTGACCGAGGTTGTGTCGTGTATGGGGACGTGTTATGTCCTTTGACTGAGGTTGTGTCGTGTATGAGGACATGTTATGTCCTCTGACTGAGGTTGTCTCGGGTATGAGGACGTGTTATGTCCTCTGACTGAGGTTGTGTCATGTTTGAGGATGTGTTATGTCCTCTGATTGAGGTTGTGTCGTGTATGAGGACGTGCTATATCCTCTGACTGAGGTTGTGTCGTTATGAGGTCGTGTTATGTCCTCCGACTGAGGTTGTGTCGTGAATGACGACGTGTTATGTCCTCTGACTGAGGTTGTGTCATGTATGAGGACGTGTTATGTCCTCTGACTGAGGTTGTATCGTGTATGAGGACGTGTTATGTCCTCTGTCTGAGGTTGTATCGGGTATGAGGACGTGTTATGTCCTCTGACTGAGGTTGTGTCGTGTTTGAGGACGTGTTATGTCCTCTGACAGAGGTTGTGTCGTTATGAGGATGTGTTATGTCCTCTGACTGAGGTTAGTCGTGTATGAGGACGTGTTATGTCCTCTGACCGAGGTTGTGTCGTGTATGAGGACGTGTTATGTCCTTTGACTGAGGTTGTGTCGTGTATGAGGACGTGTTATGTCCTCTGACTGAGGTTGTCTCGGGTATGAGGACGTGTTATGTCCTCTGACTGAGGTTGTGTCGTTTTTGAGGACGTGTTATGTCCTCTGACTGAGGTTGTGTCGTGTATGGGGACGTGTTATATCCTCTGACTGAGAGGTTGTGTCGTTATGAGGTCGTGTTATGTCCTCCGACTGAGGTTGTGTCGTGTATGACGACGTGTTATGTCCTCTGACTGAGGTTGTGTCGTGTATTAGGACGTGTTATGTCCTCTGACCGAGGTTGTGTCATTATGAGGACGTGTTATATCCTCCGACTGAGGTTGTGTCATGTATGAGGACGTGTTATGTCATCTGATGATTGAGGTTTGGTTCAGGAGTATGAACCTGGTGTTTGAGACTTGTGAGAGGTGTTTTTGCTTTGTGTTTTGTCCGCTGGGAAAAATTTTGGGCTTACAATGGCTTACGGGGGAATGATTTGTTTGTTGTGAAGGCATTTGTGCCTTGGGATGTGTGTTTGAAGGCGTTTGCGCCTTGGGGTCCGAACTTACGATGACACATGTCATTCCCCCGTCCTCATACACGACACAACCTCATTCAGAGGACATAACACGTCCTCATAACGACACAACCTCAGTCAGAGGACATAACACGTCCTCATACACGACAAAACCTTAGTCAGAGGACATAACACGTCCTAATACACGACACAACTTCAGTCAGAGGACATAACACGTCCTCATACACGACACAACCCCAGTCAGAGGACATAACACGTCCTCATACATGACACAACCCCAGTCAGAGGACATAACACGTCCTCATAATGACACAACCTCAGTCAGAGGACATAACACGTCCTCATACACGACACAACCTTAGTCAGAGGACATAAAACATCCTCATACACGACACAACCTCAGTCAGAGGACAAAATACGTCCTCATACCCGACACAACCCCATTCAGAGGACATAACATGTCCTCATACATGACTCAACCTCAGTCAGAGGACATAACACGTCCTCCTTCAAACACATATTACGTAAGATTACACATCTTTTCGTATGATTACCCATCTTCTTGTAAGATTAGACATCTTCTCGTAAGATTACAATCCTTTTCGTAAGATTACCCATCTTCTCGTAAGATTACACATCTTTTCGTAAGATTACCCATCTTCTCGTAAGATTAGACATCTTTTCGTAAGATTACTCATCTATTCGTAAAGAACACCATTTCTGAACTACGATCAGGCTTGATTCCCACAACGGGATACGTAGGAATCCTGTCAAAAGGGTCCAGCCAGCCGACCTAAACGGTCACCTTCGGACACCGACACGTCCACATCACCTCAGGACACCACCACGTCCGCATACACTCACGATTACACCATTTCTGAACTACAATCAGGCTTGATTCCCATACGGGATACGTAGGAATCATATCAAAGGGTCCAGTCAACCGACCTAAACGGTCACCCACAGGACACCGACACGTCCACGCACATAGTCTTAGTCAGAGGACATCACACGTCCTCGTACACGACAACACACTCACACCATTTCTGAACTACGATCAGGCTTGATTCTCATACGTGATACGTAAGAATCCTATCAAAGGGTCCGGCCAACCGACCTAAACGGTCACCCACAGGACACCGAAACGTCCACGCACATAATCTTAGTCAGAGCACATCACATGTCCTCATACACGACAGCACACTCACCCCACACACGAACTACGACCAGGCCTGATTCCTATACGGGATACGTATGTCAAAGAGTCCAGCCAACCGACCTAAACGGTCACTCCCCTGGACACCGACACGTCCACCTCACGTCAGGACACCACCACGTCCTCGCAAGCCGACCAACACGGTCACCTTCTCTCCCAAGAAGCGATCCTGATCGGGACCCTTATCTTATCGACGACCCTACTTCCTCCAGAAGTGACAACGCCGAGGGGCTTCTGTAAGTACCCAACTATGGATCGCTCCCTTCCGAGCACACGGGAAACACCGCGGACTCACACAAACATGATCCCGAACACCCGTAACCTTCAAAAACCCCAAAAATCACCAACCAAACCAAGGTGGGACCTTTCTGGGATAAAACAAGGCAAAAGGACTTTTTAGGAATTTTGGAAAATATTTGGCCTGCATAATGGTCCGCACGGACCATTTTGCACCCCAGACAGCATAATTGCAAAATCCTCTTAAAGTTCACGAGATTCCCTTAAATCCAGGAAAATCAAAATTTTGGTTTTGTAGAATGATCCGTGCGCCCCTATAAATAGAGGGATCCCCCTCTCATTTTCTTCACACCTCCCTTCTCTCCTCTCTCCTCCCTCCTCCCAGCCTTTAGGCTCCCCTCTAAGTCCTCTCGAGGCACTCCCGATCCCTTTCGGTTCCCTCCGGGGCATTCCGAGCCCCCTCGAGGCGCTCCGAAACCCTGCCAAGCGCTCCTAAGATGCTCTCGAGCTGCCCCGAGGCACTCCCAAGACTTCCCGAAGCCTTGTCGGTCCATCCCGAGGCATTCCGGTCCATCCCGAGGCATCCCGATCCATCCCGAAGCCCTGCCGGACAATCCCGGTCCATCCCGAAGCAAGCCGGAGCTCTGCCCGAGTACAACCGACAGTCCCGAGGCACACCGAACCTCTGCCCGAGTACAACCAACACTCGAGAGGCACGCCAAACCTCTGCCCGAGTACAACCAACACTTGGGAGGCACGCCGAACCTCTACCCGAGTACAACCGACAACCCCGATGCACGCCGAACCTCTGCCCGAGTACAACCGACACTCCCGAGGCATGCCGAACCTCTGCCCGAGTACAATCAACAATCCCGAGGCACGCCAAAGTTCTGTCCGCAGACACCGGCACATCTCGAAGCAATCCCGGTCCGTCCTGGAGCACTATTCATACTCGAACACTATTTCCCAGCGGAAAACAGACACGAACCAACATTGGTAAGGCTTCCTTCCCAAACTATTTCAATTAATTTCAATACATATCATACAATGTAGACATCATACTCAGCATGCATTTTTAAAAACACATACACACGCACAACTTTTAAAGAAAGAGGGGTATCGAAAGACTCGTGAATACGAGGCGACTCGGGTGAGCTCTGCTATTCTCTTCTCGAGGCATAACCTGACCTCCGAACTCAAAATCTCATCACACAACAACAGTTTTTTAAACAAGTCTTTTTTCAATGTTTTAGGCTAAATTAAAACGGCGTGGCGACTCCTCCAAACAAACGCAGCGACACCTGCCGACAATGCGAGATGCTGGGGTCCGCACAGCCGGATCCGGGTAATTTCAAGTCCGCATCTAAGTCCATGACTTCTTGATCGGTTATTATGGAGAGGAGGCCAGGTTCTGTGTTGTCCTCTCTCATCACTTGGTTCAGCTCATAGTGCATGAAATTTTTGAGAAGGGTTTTGGCCAGACCGCAGTACTGGGTTAGCATTGGGTTGATCGTGTCATCTTCCCCCTTTATTTGGTTTACTATGAGCTGAGAGTCACTGTTTATTTCAATATTTTGAACTCCCAAGTCTCTGGCCAATTCCATGCCTGCTATAATTGCTTCATATTCAGCCTGATTGTTCGATGCTTCGAACTTGAATCTCAAGGCTCTTTTGAATTTCTCCCCGTAGGGTGCGATCAAGAGTATGCCCGCTACACTCATTAACTTGCTCGCAAATCCGTCCACGAAAAAGTCCAAACTTCTTCTGGATGCTCTTTGGGCTGTATAATTTCTGCTTCTGAGCTATCTTGGGCCTCTTGTAATTCTGTTCGCTTTCTCTTTCCCAGGTCGCATTCCGTTAGCTTAAATGACGTTTCTGCTACAAAATCAGCCAAAGCTTGCGCTTTGATTGTCCTTCTCGAGGAGTAGGTGATGTGGAACTCAGTGAGCTCTATAGACCAAGCTAGCATTCTCCCCGAGGACTCTGGTTTATATAAAACCTTTATAAGCGGGGCCTCAGTGAGTACAGTTATAGGGTGTGCAGAAAAGTAAGCTCTTAATTTTCAAGCAGATACAAGCAAGGCCTAAGCTAATTTATCTATATTAAGATAGCGCCCTTCTACGGCGGACAGTGTCTTAGATACGTAATAAACTGGTTTTTGGGAGTTATTTTCCTCCCTTACAAGAACAACGGCTCTTGCCCGGATCGATGCTTGCTAAAAATAGAAAAAGCTCTTCCCGAGATGCCTCTTTGAAATAGAAATTTGCCCAGAGGTATCTCTTTAATTCTTTAAAAGCTTGACCGCAGTCCTCGCTCCACGCGAACTTGTCAGCTTTCTTCCCCCCATTTAAAGTTTTGAAGAAGGGGAGGCATCTCTCTACAGACCGCGAGATGAAGCGGCCTAATGTGGTGATGCGCCCATTTAGCTTTTGCACATCTTCACGCAGGCAGGAGGCTTCACGTCCAACAACACTTGGATTTTTTCAGTATTAGCTTCAATTCCTCGCTGATTGACCATGAATCCGAGAAACTTGCCCGCTTTGACCCCAAAAACACATTTCAGGGGGTTTAATTTCATGTTGTTGTGGCGCAAGTTAGAGAAAGTTTCCTCCACGTCAAGCTCATGGGAGTTTTCTCTTGTCTTTATGAACATGTCATCAATATAAGCCTCAAGGTTTCTGCCCAATTGGTCTTTAAAGACATTATTAACCATCCGTTAGTAGGTGGCTCCTGCATTTTTTAGCCCAAAGGGCGGCATCATTGTGTAGCAGTACGTCTTGCCCGTAGCGATGAAAGCTACTGAGGAGACGTCTTCGGGAGCCATTTTTATTTGGTGATAGCCGAAATATGCATCAATAAAGCTGAGGAATCTGTGTCCGGCTATCGAATCTACCAGACGGTCTATGCGAGAAAGAGGGAATCAATCTTTGGGGCATGCTTTGTTGAGATCAGTGAAATCAACGCACATCCTCCATTTATCATTGGCCTTTTTGTCCATGACCACGTTTGCTAGCCACTTAGGGTAGGATATTTCTTTAATTATCCCCGCCTTTAGTAGCTTCTCGACCTCTTCTTTAATCTCTATCTCCTTGTCCGGAGAGAAGTACCTCGATTTCTGGTGGATTCGCTTGAAAGTGGAGTCATCGTTTATTTTGTGGAGGATCACGCCCTCTCTAATTCCCTGCATTTCCTCCACCCTCCATGCAAACAAATCACAGTTTTTTCGGAGGAATTCTATCAAGATCCTCCTCTCCTCTGGGTGAATTTCCAGCCCGACCTTAACTGTTTGCTCGGGGTAGTGGAAGTTGATTACCACTTCCTCGAGCTCATCGTTAGGCCTGAGGTCGCTGATTTCACGGTTGTGGAGGGAGTCTATCACAATGGCTGGGGGGTTGGATCTTGACTCGATCAGTGCGGCCATGGAATATATAGCTTTTCAGTCTATTTTTCCCAGGATGCCTCGATCAATATATCCCCCTTCAATGGGGGCCAACTTCTTTGCCTTTCTGCTCATCTTGAGCTCCACCTTCGTGCAATGGAAAGAAAACATGCCAACTAGTACGGGTGCCAAAATAATTTCTTTGACTTTGCCCTTGGTTTGTTTATCCTTGCCCTCTTTCTGCGGGCAGGAAGTCTGGCCTTTCTCTGTCTTTCTTTTATCCTCCAACATCCGGAGGAATCTCCCAGGTTGGTTCTTTATCGTAGCAACTCCGCCCGGAGTATTAAACTTGATTCTTTGGTGGGGGATGGAAGCAACTATTCCCAAGGCGGCATGTGCGGTCACGCCGAGTTTAGCATTGTATTGGGAAGGAAGATCAACCATCATAAACTGTAGCGTTGATATTTTTTGAATAACAGAGTCGCCACTTATTATTTATTTTGGAAAACAATAAGAAAACTATTTTTGATTTTAAAGAGATTTGAGGGTTCGGAGGTTAAGTTATGAAATGGGAAGGTCGAGGAGCACCATTCCACCCAATCCGAAGATCGATCTTTCCAATTGAGTATTATCAATCTTTTCAATTACTAAGTAAATAAAAGAACAAGAAAATCCTAATCAATTTCTTGATTAGGAATGTCGGATTATATGCTTCGAGATCACCTCCATGGATTGAAGGGACTCTAGGCTAATCCTTTTGATGGGATTACACTACTCTACAAGCCAATAGAGAGATTTAGAAGAAGAATAAAAGTATAGGAGTTTACCTAGAATTTGGAAATTATTTGATTTAGAACCTGGTTCTAAGATGCCTTCTTGGTCGAGAAGTGATTTGGGCAGAGCTTCGCCTTGATGTTAGGCTTGAGCATTGATGTTCGTCAATCAACGTGATTGATGGACGAATTTAGGAGTTGTTTGTGAGTGATTTGAAGGAATCTTTCAAGGAGAGAAACCAACAAATTGTGTGTGTTGTGTGTTTTCGATCGTGGATCGGGGACCTCTGAAATACTGAAAGCCATCAGGTATTTATAGGGGTTTAAGAGGTGGATGGATGACTTGGTCACCGAGATTAGGAGACTCAAGGAAGGTTCCAGAACTCAACTGTGATTGGATGACCGGATTAATAAGGTTTTATCTGAAAAAGAGTTTGAAACGGTGAAGGAGAGTGATTCTGCATATCCTGCAGAGGGCTTGTCTCGTGGGAGACACATATGTCTCGTGCGAGACAACTAGTCGGTTGACTATTTTGTCCTCTTCAGTTGTTCCGTTAGTTAGTTAGGTCCAAAACTAACGAAGTTAGTTAGAAACTTAACAAAACATGACGAAACTGATATGCTTTCGTCAAAACATAAAAGAGAGACGAAGAGTAGTGTAATCATGAATTATTGGTTCAGAATGGGGTGTCTACAGAGCCCCTCGGCGACAGGTCTTATGAAAGAAGAAGTGTCGTCGATAGAAAAGACATCATTCTGAACATTGGGATGGTCGTGCCGCACGGCTGCCTACATATCTCTAAGAGAGAATCAGACCAAACGTAGTTCGACTCCAAAACACTAAAAAAAAGAGGCTATTTTAGGTATTTTGAAAATCAAATTTTAGAGGAAAAGGTAAGATCGTACTGAGGAATTAAGGACTTGACCCAATTCTGATGATACCCGATTTGTTGATGAAGTTGTTGAAGTGCGCCGTCCGAGGTTACTGACGTAGCTGTTGTTGCCGAGGTCACGAACTTTGTTGTCGTTGCCAAGGTCATGGACTTTGAAGTTTGCTGCGGTCGCAGACTTTGTTGACGTTGCCGAGGTCACGGACTTGAAGTTTGCTGCCGTCACGGACTTTGTTGATGTTGCCGAGGTCACGAACTTGAAGTTTGCTGCCATCGCAGAATTTGCTGATGTTGCCGAGGTCACGGACTTGAAGTTTGCTGCTGTCACAGACTTTGTTGATGTTGCCGAGGACACGGACTTTGAAGTTTGCTGCCATCACAGACTTTGAAGATGTTGCCGAGGTCACGGACTTTGAAGATGTCGATTGAGGTGGAGGTTCTGTCGGCTCCTGTAATGCAAGGATATATGCATGCTGGTCTCGGATGGACCCGAATGATTCTTACCTTTCTGTACATGTCAGCACATAAAGATTCCAAGTAGATTTTCCAGATTTTAGTTATTTAACTGGACTTATGTGGTGGTGCCCACGTCTGTTTGTGCAAATGGTCGGTTGGTCATTTTGGTGGTGAGTTTATGTATGAGTGTATGGTATATGGATATGTAGGTACATTTGTATGGATTTATATTTGAGATGGGTGAACTATAGGAGTGAACTTGTGTTTGACAAGTTAGGACCAAATCAGGTTTTGCAGAATCTGTTGCTAGTCAGCGAGGATTAATTGTTTCTTCATTGTTGTAGCATTTTGATGAGTAACCTTTTGTGAACACATCTAGGTTTGTTTCGAATCTTCATTCTTAATTCTCCCTTGAGTCGTGTCTCTAGGAGGCAAATGACTACAAATGTGTCGACTGTCGTAATGGCTTTATGTCCAAGGCCCTTTCTGTCTCGAGCCCCAAGTTGCTTGTAAGTGGTAGATGAATTTGTGAACAGGCTTGTGAGTCTGCTCTCTTGATTTGAAGATGATCGAAGAAGACTCTCCTTGCTGATTTGATTTGAAGAGGATCGAATGATGTTCGATGAAGAAGGTTGAAGAAAAGTCTCCCTTTGCCCTTGATTTTTTTTCTTAGTGACACACCCTGATATTTGCCTAGACCGCCCTTTCGGGTTTTCAATCTAGCGGGCATCTCTTTTGCGTCTTTTTTTCCACTTTTTTTGAAATTAGTATGTAACTTGAAGAGAACTCAGGGGATAGAATCTTATTGAGGAGAGAGATGAGATCTCAAGTTAGTTGAGGAGAGACGGACTCTATTCTTTGGAAGGTGATCCAAGCATTGACTATTTGGAGAAGTGTATTCTCTAATGATGAGAGTAAGAAGCAAAGAGGAAAGCTCCTAATGCAAATTTGAGATGAGAGGAGTTGAAGTAGAGATTGACTGGGGGAGGAAAGGTTAGGAAGTCCCAGCTTTGATGCTTGGATTTCCAGAGTATATATGAGAGTGGCTAACAGGAAGCCCCTAGACTCAACAAGAAATGTTACTTGGCTCAAGGATCTAGAAAAGTTGTTCTACCTTTTAATGAACCGTGCATCATCTAGAAATTTCTAAATAAGTTTGAGAAGAAAGCCAATCATTAGTATGACTCAAGGGTAAACATTTTCTTGATACTGAAAGTCTTCTTCGCTTGATGTAGGAGGTTATTGAGGAATCCTCTTTTCTTTTGTTGGTATCACTTGACTCTTCTTTTTTGTGGGAGAGTCCTTTATGCATTTGAAGTTTCACCTTTGTTGTGGGGGTGATGAAAGCTTGAGAGTTTTTTTTTTTGTACTCTCATAGCTTTGAATTGAGTAGCCACACTCTTCTTGGAATGACGGTTGACATCATCACTTTTGGCTTTCTTCGCTTGTTGACCTTTGACTTTCAAGAGGGATAATGTTTAGCCCTTAAGCCTTCTAAGGATAATTTTCTTCTTAAACTCATTTAGAAGTCTCTATTTTTGCGATGATTTAGGGAATGAAGGGTCCATTATTTTGTATGAATTAAATGATATTCATAAGGTAGAACAACCTTAGGGAAAGTGTTTAGGAAAAATGACTTTGATTAATTGAGAAATTTAAGAACAGACTCGATAGTTTAGATGACACAAACTAGAGGAGGTGAGGAGTACTAGAAAGACAGAATGACTCTTCAAGTTCATACTTGGAAATTTAAAACCTAATCTACTTCTATCAAAGGAGAAAGGGAGAGGATAGTTGTAGCCCCAAAGTGGTAAGTGCAGCTTTCTTCTCGGAGCTTCATCTTCTTCATGGATTACAAGGGAGAGGATTGGTGATGATGTTGGGACGTTCTAACTCTCCATTGTCAAAGAGGTCTTGGATGATGTCCTTCAAGTGGTGACAAGTGTTGGTGTCGTGGCCGGTAAAGTTGTGATACTTGCAGAATAAGTGATGAGCGTGATTAGGACCCATATCCCTAGGAGGACCACCTTCCCTTGGTTTTATCTTTTCATTCTTGACAAGCACATCGAAGAGTCCTTCTTGAGAGATTCCTTCAATTTTGTCATAGTGCCTATTTTTCTTTTCGGGAGGAGAAACAGCAGAATACTTGCCGGTGTTGGGGCGGTTGAATGTAATAGCGTTGACTGAAGCATCCTTTCTTGTGGTGGTTTTGTTGAAGCGGAAAGTGCTTTCCTTCTTTTTGCTTTTTAGGAAGTCATCAATCCTAATTCCGGACTCATGGAGTTCATTGAAGCTAGGAAAGTAATTGCCGGGGAGCTTCTCTTGAAATTCATCACGGAGGCATTGAAGGAAGATGTGTATTTTCTCTTTGAGAGAAGGTCTTTCGACAATTTCATTAAGTTTGAGTCTCCATATTCTAGCAAATTCGGCGAAGGACTCATTTGCATGTTGCTTGGTTTGTTCAAGATCCCTCCTAGTAGGGCGGTAAGTGGAGTTGTCTTCAAACTGCCTTTGGAAGACTAAACATGCAGACGACCAGTCAAGCCTTGTAGTCATAGGAAGAGACATGTACCAATCCCTTGCAGCACCCTCCAAAGTTTGAGGAAAGCATTGGGCCAAGATTGTGTTATCAACGCCCATTGAAAGCATAGCCCAAGTGTAGGTTTCAACATGAGCTCGAGGACAAGTAGTGCCATTGAACTTAGCAATGTCGGGTGTCTTGTACTTGTGAGGAAACTTGGTGATGGATTGTTGAAGAGCATCGGGATCAAATGGAACGAATGATGCTTTTGAAGTGGTTGCAAGTTTCTTCTCTAGGTAGTTCTTAGTAACATGGTCACCAAGTTTAGCAGATTCACCACTACCTTCTTTCTTGGTTTTAGCACCCTTGGAGGTATGTCCCTCATCATCGGAGGAGGAGGAGGATGAGGAAGAGGAGGAATCGGATTCTTCCTTTTTCTTGCTTGACTTCTTGATTTTCTCATTCATTTGGGTGTAGGATTCCTCTTCATCGGAGGAGGATTCCTCTTTCTGCTTTTATTTTCTTCCTTTCTTGACTTTCATGTCATGGAGCTCTTGCATGAGGGCGGCCATTTGGGCGTTTTGCTCATCGATTTTCTTCATTTGTTCATCCAACCTAAGCATGGCTTCGATGAGTTGGGCCTTAGCTTCGTTGATTTCGGCCTCGGTGGTAGAAGGAGAAGCAGACATCGTGTCGAGCTTTGGTGAAGAACCTAGATGTGTAGCAACCGTGTTAAACCATGATCGAGTTCCAACAAGTCAGCTGAATAAGGTGTATGAAGGCTTGAAGGTTTTGGCCAAAACACGAAAGACCGAACACTTGTCTCGCACGGGACAAGCTTTCTCGCGCGAGACAACACCACGGAAGTCACACTTTTTCTGATTTTAGTCCTAATTTTGGTCGGACAGAAAATCCGTTTTGAGGGTTTCTAACATTCAGAATCCAAACCTAAGGACCTAAGGATCGAAGTAATCTCAAGTAACATCGAGTTTTGTGCAATAAATTTGGTGAGAAATTTTTCTCTTTTTAGGGGCAAATTCGAAGGGACAATTATAGGGGCATTTCCGAAGCGACAATTCCGAAGCGACAATTTTTTGATTTCTTTTCCATGATTTTTTGCACAAAACAAGATCTTGACAAGGTATTACAAGGACTCCAAGATCAAACCGACCGGTCACGAAGTATCTATAAAAGTCAATCTACATGATATGTGGCGATGCAGGGCTGGAAGGCTAGGCTCCCCGCGATATGACAATCTAGATGGATTGAATACGTGGAGTGGGATGATCCAACTTCGGAGAGACCAGCGACTAGGTGGTTACCGTCATCCGTCCTTAGTGTGGGTCCCAGGTTTAATCAGAGTATGTAGTGTAGTGACAGATTATAATATGAGTGCGCGTGTGTGATAGTCAATCTAGGTGATAGAGTAAAATAGAAATTTTTTTTAGAAAATAAAAGAAAAACAGATAATGGCCGCGCCAAGTGGTTGCCTACGTTTCTTCCAAATTAGGAAGACTCAGGCCGTCGTAGTTCCACTTAAAGAGAGAGAGAGAATTAAATTAATTAATTACAAAGTCCGAGTCAACCGATGACCGGTAAAAATTAAAATAAATCAATCTCACGCAAGTATATAAGTTCAAGTAATTAATAATTACTCTACCCTGCAAAATAAAGTTAGTACAAGCAAAATAGAAAAAATAATTTATTTTGACTTTTCTGAATTTTAAAACTTTTCTGTAAGTTTTTGTGTTTTTTTTTGAGTAGTCAAACATTTAAGGAAAAGTCAACTGAAAGCCTTTTTTTTTTAATGTGAGGTCAACCATTTAAAAAAGAAAAGTCAACAATCAGATTCCATGTTTGGCGGCTATTTCTGAATTGGCACATTGTCTCGCGCGGGACAAGCTTGTCCTGCGCTGGACAAGCATTCAGACAATTTTTTTTTAACGAAAACAGTACAGAAAAATCCGAAAAAATTCAAAAAAATCAAAAAAAAAATTTGTATGAAATTTAAAAAGATTGACAATACTCAATTGTATCGCAAGTCTAACCCTCTTAATTAATTTTTTCCAGCGGAGTCGTCAAAACTGTAGCTTTGATATTTTTTGAATAACAGAGTCGCCACTTATTATTTATTTAGAAAAACAATAAGAAAAACCTTTTTGATTTTAAAGAGATTTGAGGGTTCGGGGGTTAAGTTATGGAATGGAAAGGTCGAGGAGCACCCATTCCACCCAATTCGAAGATCGGTCTTGCCAATTGAGTATTATCAATCTTTTCAAATACTAATTAAATAAAAGAACAAGAAAACCCTAATCAATTTCTTGATTAGAAATGTCGGATTATATGCTTCGAGATCACCTCCATGAATTGAAGGGACTCTAGGCTAATCCTTTTTATGGGATTACACTACTCTAAAAGCCAATAGAGAGATTTAGAAGACGAATAAAAGTATAGGAGTTTACCTAGCGTGTGGAAAGTATTTGATTTAGAACGTGGTTCTAAGATGTCTTCTTGGTCGAGAAGTGATTTGGGCAGAGCTTTGCCTTGATGTTAGGCTTGAGCCTTGATATTCGTCAATCAACGTGGTTGATGGACGAATTTAGGAGTTGTTTGTGAGTGATTTGAAGAAATCTTTCAAGGAGAGAAACCAACAAATTGTGTGTGTTGTGTGTTTTCGATCGTGGATCGGAGACCTCTGAAATACTGAAAGCCATCAGGTATTTATAGGGGTTTAAGAGGTGGATGAATGACTTGGTCACCAAGATTAGGAGACTCAAGGAAGGTTTCAGAACTCAACTGTGATTGAATGACCGGATTGATAAGGTTTTATTCGAAAAAGAGTTTGAAACGGAGAAGGAGAGTGATTCTGCATATCCTGCAGAGGCTTGTCTCGTGCGAGACACGCATGTATCGTGCGAGACAACTAGTCGGTTGACTATTTTGTCCTCTTCAGCTGTTCTGTTAGTTAGAAACTTAACAAAATATGACGAAACTGATATGCTTTCATCAAAACATAAAAGAGAGACGAAGAGTAGTGTAATCATGAATTATTGGTTCAGAATGGGGTATCTACAAACCACCATAAAAGTGATTTTGGCTGTCTTCTGCATGGGTTTCTCCCCAATAGTCACTTCAAACTCCATCGCCCCTTTTATCCTAACGGCGTGATTTGTGAAACCCCCGAGCATACCGGTATAAGAAGTCAGGTGGGCCTCAATCATCTTCATACCTACTAAAGTATGGTAGTAGAGGATGTCTCTAGCCGCACCCGTATCAATCAAAACTCGACCGATGTTTGCTCGGTTGATTCTCATACGGATGATGAGGGGCTGAGTAGAATGAAAAAGGGTGGAGGCAAGTTCACTCCTTTTAAACCCAATTTCTTGCTCTTCTTCCGGAGCCATGGGGGGGGGATCAAGAAGACTTTCTCCAAGGTCCTGATCTGGAAGGGAGATTTATTTGTTGGATGGAGCTTCTTCTCCAATGAAATTGATCTCATAATCAGCCAACTCATCGTCGTCCTCATTTTCTCTCTCCTTCCTATCGGGGCCACGTAGCATTCGTGCCCGCTGGGTATTATTGGCATTATTGGCAGTATTTGCATTATGGCCCTGTACCCATTTTGTCAACTCCCCATTGTTGATTTTCTGCTGAATGATTCGTTTCAGCTGTAAGCAATCTTCTGTGTTGTGACTGTGGTCATTATGGTAATCACATAATTTTGCCCTACTCCTCTCATTTGGCTTTCTGCCCATTGGGGGAGGAGCAGAAAGTTCCATTGTTTTCAGGATAGCTGCTCGCGAATCATTGAGGGGAGTGAAAACTGTTTCGTCCGTTAATTTTTGGAGCTTGTCTGTACCGCGGCTACGGTTTTTCTCTTGGTTATTGCCGCGGGTAGACCCCTGGCATGTCTCCTGGACTTGTCTGATCCGATCCTTTATTGGTCCGTGGGGAGCGGCCTCATTTGGCTCTTCGGCCGAGGCAATAGCAGATGCTCGCTCGTACATCTCCTCCACGCTCTTAGGCCTGTTAGAGGCAAAGTTCATCTTCAAGAAGCTACTGGAGGGACCGTCTTCAAAGCAAAGCCAGATGTCACCTTCAGATAGATCTACAATCTGCTCACTCATTTTTTTGAACCGAGTGATGTAGCTTTTTGTGGTCTCCGTGGCTTCTTGCTTGACTCGGACCAGGTTTGTCTTAGGTCGTGCGGGCTCTCCTTCCCCAGCAAATGGATTCAAGAAGATGTGCCTGAATTGGTTATAGGTTCTGATGGACTCGAGCTTTAGGGCCAACATCCAAGATAATGCTTTGCCCGCGAATGTTGCAGCCAAGGCCTTGCACATCACCACCTCATCTGAAGAGAATAGGGCCATCTGCCCTTCAAACTGCCCCATATGACTCTTGGCATTCTTTGAGCCATCATACATTTCGATCTGGGGTGGTTTCCCTTTTTGAATGGGTTCCCGGGCAATCTTATCATCAAATGCGTCCATGGTGCGGCCACACTTCTAGGCAGTTTTCTGGTGGGTCTCCCACATTTGATGCATGAATTTGACAAAGTTCGGGTCCTTATCATCCATCTTAGGCTTCTTCGCACGCGGAGTCACGGCCTTCCCCTTGGAATGAGCCAGGGATCTTGCTTTGGACTGCCCGCGAAGGTTGGATTAAGCCTCTTCCCCTCTCTCTTCATCGTCATCTATCTTCACTATCTCCTCCATACCCGCTTGACCGCGGTCGAAGGTCGGTCAACCCGTTTTGTCCCCCTAGCTTGACTAGCAAGCGAGTAAGCGGGGACTCGTTGGGAGAACTTTTGAGAACCTTCTTTGAGGGGCACTCCACCGTTTACTTCTAACTCCACCAACTCCAACTGGCATCATTAATGGCCATGGCCTCAGCCACTAGCTTAGACCTTGTGGCCAGAGCCTCATTTCTTTTGAGGATCAATTCTAGAGTGATGGGAGTGTTTGGGGAAGGGTTAGGAGTTTTAGGACTGTGGGAAGTTTTTGGGCTAGTAACTAGGAGGGCCTTTTCTTTTCTGGCTTCATCCACGAGCCTTTTCAAGTCCCCCCTTTGGACAGGGGAAAGATTATCCACACAGTGAGAACGCCCCCCAACCTGTTGAAGGCTGAGGTGCTTGGCCTCAAAGGGTTGATTTGGGAGGGTGAAGCTTGATTATCTTCGGGAAGTGTCAGATAACCGGCGTTTCCTAGAGTTTTTGACATGTTTGTCGAAAAAAGGCTGAAAAAGAATGGCTTTTTGACAGTAAGTGTTTAGAACACTGTGTTTGTTTCGACAGACACAAATTTACGAGAAAATTATGATTTTTCCGGCAATGGAACCACTGATGACGCCAAGGCTTGGGGTCTGAGCGGTTGGTAGGATATCTGGCAGGATATATTTGAATGTACCTAGAACACAACAAAGAGAAGCACCGTTAAGGTCAAAGTCAGATGTTAATCCAACTCAGGCCCTCGGGTGTGAGGATAAGATATCTAGATGGATATAATAACCTGAGAAAAGACCTTGGAATGTCTTTTAGAGTGTGTGTATGTGTTTAGGGTTTAGACAATGATTATAATGTCAATTTGGCACTTACCTTGTTCAAGGGTACAAAGGTCTTCTATTTATAGGTGATGGAGAGGTGCTTGTTGAGGTAAACCATGAGGTCAGCCCTAAAGGGCATCTTAGTCTTTAACCAGATACACGTGTCTGCATCGAATTGGCTCTGTCAGGGAAGGAAGATTCACTAACATAGGGGATGTCGTTGATAAGGACGGGAGCCGTGTATTTGGGAGAGTTGGCGCGGCGCATTAATGGCGATAGTAGGCGCCTGACTGAGCCGCATTCAATGCGATCGGAGTGAGCCGATTACTTGCATGTCAGAGCCAGTAAGTAAACTTGCTCAGTAAGCTTTGATAGCAACCGGGAGTCTGGTGAAATAACCGGGAGTCTAGTATGAGACCGCAGTCAGCATCTTGGGCGCGGTCAATGATATTTGACGCGGGCACGGATGGGGCGGTCACCACTCCCGCGGTCACCTGGCGGATTGTCTAGATCCCTTTGGTCTTGACTGGAAAGATTATGTGTGGAACGCGGTCTTGACCCTGAGGGCCTATCTGTCCGCGGTCTTGACTCTGGCGGTCTAGGGTATGCCACATCATACGGGGCCTTTGGACCAGACCGAGCTTGGGCCCCATCTAGCTGATCCGGACTCATCAAAATAGAAGAAATATATGGCAAAATCCACATAGGCAAAAAGCTTCCACATGGTTCCATTACTATATGCACAAGAAATAGTAGTAACTATACTTTGTGGAAGTCGTGAAATACCATTATAATGCACAATATCGATGTCGGTAGATATGGGAGACTAAATCTAGAATGTCGTTGTTAAACTATTCGATTTTGTGGGCGTAAAAATGGTTGTTTTGCCTGTTTCAATAATACAACCTATCCTATTGAGTTTATGGCCCTCGAAAAATTGAAAAACAATTTAAATCTAAAAATCAAAATATTTTTCTTCGTTCAAAAACTCGTGATGGAGTAGAACACATGCCGAAATCCTGAAGCGTGTGAAGTGTGAATGTATTAAACAATAATTATTATGAAATTCTTATCACATCACATACTTTGAATGGATCACCTACCTTCTCAAGAAACTAATGATTCTTCCAAAACTTTCCATTTTTATTATAAATATATTTAGTATATTTACGCTTACGCTTAATGGCTACTCATTCACATTGGCCTAACTTTCACGAAAGAAAAATCAAATTAATAGTCCAAACAACACAACCCAAATGACAAACAATTTAGCATGAAGTATGTACAAAGATTTAGTTAATGGGAACGGTTGCTCCCACATTTCGCTTCTCATTTTTTATAATAACCAAGATTATATCCAAAAATAAAATAAAAACCGAGATTTTTTTGGCACATGTGAAGCTCACATTACATAATTAATCTTGGTCATTGATCTTTTAATAATAGGAAAAAGTGATATCATCCTGGTCCTTAAAAGCAGATGAGTAGCAAAAACGTGTGAGCAACAATTCCACGTATAGTCCAACCGTTACATGCATTAGTCCAACCGTTACATGCATTGACTTGGTGTAGACAAGTGCTCAGGAGCAGCCTAACAAGAAAAAAAAATGCAAAGGGGGAAAATTCAGATTGATCCAAAATTGAATGGGACCCAGAAAAAAGAAAATAAAATGGTCATGTGGGTAGGTGAAAGTTGTAATTACTCCCTCCGTTCTTGGTAAGAATTTTATTTGTGTTTTTTTGACGAAAATTAAGAAAAGTGTGGTGGTTGTTTTGGTGAAAAAACAATGGATTAAACTAAAGATCAAAATGTAAGATTAGGAAGGCACAATGGAGTAAAATCAGGGTAAATATTGAATGTAGTTCACACGGCAATATAACGAGGAAAAACCCTTGAGATGGAGATCTCGCCGACACAAAACCTCGGGAGGTGATTATGAGCATCTGCCTTCCCGAACGGTAATATTGATATTCAAGGAGTTACAAATAATGGTGGAGCTATGGTGGATTACAATAGTATGCGTGAACAGTGTGTGTTGTGCTTCCAATCCATAGTCCTTTAAATAAAGAAAAAATGACCTAAGGATAACAAAAATAACAAACCATCCTAGAATCTCGGGATGTTTATCTTCGGATTTTGACTTGGTCTCTTAGCCGTTTGAGGTGAGTCTTTGCATGGCATATTCCCACATCCTTATTTTTCTCCATGTATAATAGATATAGCAATTATTAATAAATAATTAATAATGAAAGCATTTTTACCTCA
The DNA here is from genome assembly GCA_022495995.1 of Adenophora triphylla var. japonica. Taxonomy (NCBI): domain Eukaryota; kingdom Viridiplantae; phylum Streptophyta; class Magnoliopsida; order Asterales; family Campanulaceae; genus Adenophora; species Adenophora triphylla. The sequence continues at coordinate 56,263 of JAFEMH010005279.1, forward strand.
ATCTGCAGGAACGAAGATGATGACATGTTGAATATTCTCAAGACGTCACAATCCTGAGATTTTACCCACAACAGTGTAAGCGTAAAAGGTGAGGTAGGAGGAGAACGAGTGGGATGAATAGTAAGTTGATTAGTGTTGTGAGTATAAAAGTAAAGTAAAACAGAAAATGAGTGGGAGGAATAATTAAGATTCTTTGTCATTTTGGGAAATAGAAATCTTATATGATATATGATATGTCCAAAATGGCAAAATAGAGTTGCCATTTATTTATATTCATTCATCAGTTGCACAGAAAGACACAGAGAGAGTTGCCTAAGTACTGAACAAAGTTGTAAACAAACAGCTGCAATACTGTTTTCATGGAAGGAAAGGTTATTGTGGAGCAGATACCCAAAGATGAGCGGACGCTGAGTAATGGAAATACTCCTGAAACAGTTAAAGACGGCCGTGAAGAGAAATTGGGGTCAGGTCATGAGGTGCATTTGCCAAATAATGGTGCAACTCTTTTCAACAAAAAGGATGTTGATGATAAAGATGAGCACAAGAAAGTTGTTCTCATGAGAAACCTTGTTGAAAAGCAAGATCCCTCTTCCAAGGTTCTCTCTCTCTCTCTCTCTCTCTCTCTCTCTCTCTCTCTCACACACACACACAATAGTCTACCTTTAGGGACACAGAAAAGGGAAAAGGAAACAAACAAACAAAAATCAAGATATTATATGGTTTTTACTAAGAAAAAGGATGATGGGGATTTGATAATTTTGATTTCATTTATGACTATTGACTAGATCAAACTACATATTTTTCAGATCATTTATAAGTTAGGAATGAATATAATCACAGGTTATCAGTAATTGTCTTTTCTTTATATTTTCAATTCTTAGCATAGCAGAGAAAAGTTTCAGACTGTTCTTGTACACTTATCAGTTAAAACAAGTCAAGTACTAATATACTGTTAAGATTTTGAAGTTTGAGAAAAAATAGAAGATTATTACCTTAACTGAAAATTGCAATGAACTCTTCCACTAAATTGCTGTTTTGAGAAGATGTTATTCAAATGGATTTCAGAAATATGACGACTTGATGATCAGAAGGTTTCTTCGTGTACGTGATCGAGACATTGAGAAAGCTTCAGTTATGTTTCTGAAATACCTGAAATGGAAAAACACATTCATTCCCAATGGTTCCATTCCTGCATCAGAAATCCAAAATGAAATAGCACAGAACAAGATGTTTTTGCAAGGAACGGATAAAATTGGACGCCCTATTACACTCGTGCTTGGAAACAGACATTACCCGAACAAAAAGGGAGGCCTAGATGAGTTCAAACGTATGTTCTTACATCTACAACATATTTTAAATTCAAAAAAGGATGCTATGAAATATGCATAAATGATCAGTTCTCGTATTTTACAGGTTTTGTAGTTTTTGGTCTTGAAAAAATATGTTCAAGGATGCCTACAGGGCAGGAGAAGTTTGTGGCAATTGGGGATCTTGAAGGATGGGGATATGCAAATAGTGATCTACGCGGATATCTTGGAGCTCTATCTATTTTGCAGGTTTACTTGCTAAATATTATTCTGTTCTTCTGCAAGAAGACACCTCAATGAGGTTGGCAGAAGTATGGTTGGGAAAATTTTCCCTAATTTAACTCTATCCTTGACTTAATGGCAGGACTACTACCCAGAAAGGCTAGGGAAAATGTACATTGTCCATGCTCCTTACCTATTTATGAAAGTGTGGAAGATTGTTTATCCATTTATCGACAATAATACAAAGAAGAAGGTAATGATCTTGACTTACTTCCGGGTTTTAAGCAATTGCTTATTATCTTCTAAAGATTATACTATTATCAGACTAGAATTAAGTACCACACTAATTCTACTTCATTCATTTACAGATCGTGTTTGTGGAAAACAAGAAACTGAAAGCAACGCTACTAGAAGACATAGATGAGAGTCAGCTTCCTGAAATTTATGGAGGAAAAATGAAATTGGTTCCCATTCATGAGAACTAATTAGCTTAAATCGCCTTGAAAAGTACTTGAACTTCTCCTTTTATGCTTCCACTATCCCTTGAACTTGATGGGTTTAGTTTGAGATGATCATGCAGTTGAACTAAATATCTCCCTTGTTACACTTCAAATAGCATGAATACATCACAGTGCTATGATGTACTCCCTCCGTCCTAAATGAAAGTCCATTTTATTACATCACAGTGCTATGTTCTTAACCTGATGAGCCCGGACCAACTAGTTCGGGCCCAAGCTCGGACTGGTCCAGAGGCCCAGTATGATGTGGCATATCCTAGACCGTCAGAGTTAAGACCGCGGACCTATAGGCCCACAAGGTTAAGACCGCGTTCCTCTCATGCAATCCCAGTCAAGACCGAAGGGATCCAGACCATCAGCTAGGTGACCGCGAGAGTTATGACCGCCCCATCCGTGCCCGCGTCAATTACTATTGACCGCGCCCAAGATGTTGACTGCGGTCTCATACCAGACTCCTGGTTATCTCGCTAGACTCCCGGTTATGACCAAAGCTTATTGAGCAAGTTTACTTACTGGCTCTGACAGTACAGTAACCGGCTCACTCTGATCGCATTAAATGCGGCTCAGACAGGCGCCTATTATTGCCATTAATGCGCCACGCCAACTCTCCCAAATACATGACTCCCGTCCCTATCAGCGACATCCCCTCTTACACAGTGAATCTTCCTTTACTGACAGAGCCAATCATGTGCGGACATGTGTACCTGGTTGAAGACTAAGATGCCCTTTAGGGCAGACCTCATGGCTTACATCAACAAGCAGCTCACCATCACCTATAAATAGAAGACCGTTGTCCTCTTGGACAAGCTAAGTGCAAAATTGACATTGTAAGTCATTGTCTAAACCCTAAACACATACACACACACTCTAAGACATTCCAAGGTCTTATTCTCAGGTTATCATATCTTTCTTGATATCTTATCCTCACACCCGATGGCCTGAGTTGGATTAACATCCGACTTTGACCTTAACGGTGCTTTGCTTTGTTGTGTTCTAGGTACACCCAAAATATATCCTGCCAGATATCCTTCAACCGCTCTGACCCCAAAAGCCCAGGCGTCATCAGTGGTTCCATTGTCGGGAACAATCTTTATTTTCTCGTAAAATCGTGTCTGTCATTCAAACATCGTGTTCTAAACACTCGCTGTCAAAAAGCCACTCTTTTTCAGCCTTTTTCGACAAAATGTCTAAAACTCTTGGAAATGCCGGTTATTTGACACTCTCTGAGGGTGACCAAGCTTCTCCTTCGAATATCAATCCTCAAAGACCAAGCACCTCAGCCTTTCTCAGGTTGGGGGCCCGTTCTCATAGCTTGAATAGCCTCTCTCCTGCTCAAAAGGATCTAAAGAGGATGACGGAGGAAGCCAAAGTCGAAAAGGCCCTCCTAATTACTGGCCCAAAAACCCCCCACACTCCTAAAACTCCTATCAAAACTCCCCTCACTTTCCCAAACACTCCTATCACTCCAGAACTGATCCTCAAAAGACAGGAAGCCCTCGCCGCAAGGTTCAAACTGGTAGCGAAGGCCATGGCCATCAATGATGCTCAGTTGGATTTAGTAGAGCTGGAATCAAACGGTGGAGTACCCCTCCAAGTAGGGTCCAAAGGTTCTCCCAACGAGTCCCCGCTAACTCGCTTGCTAGTCAAGCTAGGGGTAAAACGGGCAGAACCGACCCTCAACCGCGTCCAGGCAGAAATGCAGGATGTTGTGGAAGTTTATGATAGCGAGGAGAAGGGGGAGGAAGCTCAATCCAATCACCGTGTGAAGTCCAAAGACAGATCCGTGGCTTACGCCCGGGGGAAGGCCGTGACTCCGCGTGCTAAGAAGCCAAGGGTGGATGACCAGAACCCGAAAATTGTCAAATTCATGCACCAAATGTGGAAAACCCACCAGAAAACGGCCATGAAGTGTGGCCGGACTATGGATGCCTTTAGTGACAAAATTGCCCGGTTACCCATACAAAAAAGGGAAACCCCCCAGATGGAAACCTATGATGGCTCAAAAAATGCCAAGAGCCATATGGGGCGGTTTGAAGGGCAGATGACCCTATTCTCTTCGAATGAAGCGGTGATGTACAAATCCTTAGCCGCAACATTCACGGGCAAAGCATTATCTTGGATGCTGGACCTCAAGCCCAAGTCCATCAGAACCTACAATCAGTTCAGGCACCTCTTCCTGAACGCATTTGCTGGGGCAGCCGAGCCAGCCTGGCCTAAGACAGACCTGGTCCGAGTCAAGCAAGCTGCGACGGAGACCACGAAAAGCTACATCTCTCGGTTCAGAAAAGTGAGCGAGCAAATTGTAGATCTAGAAGAGGGTGACATCCGTCTTTGTTTTGAAGGCGGTCTCTCCTCCAGCTTCTTAAAAATGAACTTTCCCTCCAACAGGCCTAAGAGCGTGGAGGAGATGTACGAAAGAGCTTCGGCCATTGCCTCAGCAGAAGAGCCTAACGAGATCGCTACTCGCGGTCCAGTTAAAGAGAGAATCAGCCAAGTCCAAGAGACAGGCCAGGGATCTGCCCGCGGCAACAACCAAGGGAAAAACCGTAGTCGAGGTACAGACAAGCTCCGAAAACTAACGGATGAGACAGTTTTCACTCCCCTCAATGATTCGTGAGCTGCTATTATGAGAACAATGGAGCTTCCCCCTCCTCCCCCCATGGGCAGAAAGTCGAATGAGAGAAGTAGGGCAAAATTCTGTGAGTTTCACAATGACCACGGTCACAACACAGAATATTGCTTCCAGCTGAAACGAATCATTCAGCAGAAAAAAAATAACGGGGAGTTGACAAAATGGGTACAGGTCCATAATGCAAATACTGCCAATAATGCCAATAATACCCAGCGGGCACGAACACTACGTGGCCCCGATAGGAAGGAAAGCTCAATCCAACAAATAGCTCTTCCTCCAGATCAGGACTTTGGAGAAAGTCTTCTTGATCCCTCCCCCCATGGCTTCGGAAGAAGAGCAAGAAATTGGGTTTAAAAGGAGTGAACTTGCCTTCACCCTTTTTCACTCTACTTAACCCCTCACTATCCGCATGAGAATCGCCCGAGCAAACATCGGCCGAGTTTTGATTGATACAGGTGCGGCCAGAGACATCCTCTACTACCATATCTTGGTAGGGATGAGGATGACCGAGGCCAACCTGACTCCTTATGCCGGTATGCTCGAGGGGTTTACTAATCATGCCGTCAGAGTAAAGGGGACGATAGAGTTCGAGGTAACTATTGGGGAAAAACCCCAGCAGAAAACAGCAAAAATCACTTTCATGGTGGTTGATCTGCCTTCCCATTACAATGCTATACTCGACATGACCGCACAAGCCGCATTGGGAATAGTTGCTTCGGTTCCCCATCAGCGCATCAAATTCAACACTCCGGGTGGGGTTGCTATGATCAAAAACCAACCCGAGAGATACCTCCGAGCACTAGAGGAGAAGAGAAAGGCAGATAAAGGCCAGACTTCCTGTCCGCAGAAAGAGGGCGAGGATAAACAGAGAAAGGGTAAAGCCAAAGAACTTATTTCGGCACCCGTACAAGTTGGCATGATTTCTTTCCATTCCACAAAGCTGGAGCTCAAAATGAGCAGAAAAGCCAAGAAATTGGCCCCCATTGAGGGGGATATATTGATCGAGGAATCTTGGGGTAGATAGATAGAGAGGTGATATACTCCATGGCCGCACTGCCCGAAGCAAGGGCCAACCCCCCAGCCATTGAAATTGACTCCCTCCACAACCGAGAAATCAGTGACCTCAGGCCTAACAATGAGCTCGAGGAAGTGGTAATCAATTTCCACTACCCCGAACAAACAATTAAGGTCGGGCTGGAAATTCACCCGGAGGAGATGAGGATCCTGATAGAATTCCTCTGAAAAAACTGTGATGTGTTCGCATAGATGGTGGAGGATATGCAGGGGATCAGCGAGGATATGATCCTCCATAAAAATAATGATAACCCCACCTTCAAGAACATACATCAGAAATTGAGGTACTTCTCTCCGGGCAAGGAGATAGCGACAAAGAAGAGGTGGAGAAGCTACTAAAGGGGGGGGGGTAATAAAAGAAATATCCTTCCTTTTAAATAGGTCCAAACGGTCACATGGGAGAATTATTTATTAATAATTTCGTTCCTGAAAAATAGGATACAGACAACAAATAATTTCAAGGCGTTAGTCCAAGATGTAAGTCAAGATGTTACCCCAAGATGGATGTCCAGAATGCATAACATGTTGAATGGATTTTTTAGGACATAACAATTGCCCCCAAAATATTGAAGTGTTCCATGTTGAATACGGAGGGCTTTTATATTTTGCCATGTGTCACTTTGGGCTTAAAAGGAAGGTGATGAGGTGGTTGGCTCGCACGATGCTCGAGGACTCTAGGGCTCATTATGGGCTTTATAAGGGTCTTGTCAAATTCATTTTGAATTTTCAAAAGGAAACCATATTTTGTCAAAACTGTTCCTATTTCGCCGGCGTCATTGTCCCTGCTTTGTTTCCGGTGAGTCTTCTGTTCCTCGTTTCTCTGTTTATTTTATGTCCGCTACTTATGGGTAAGGGAAAGGTTGTGATTGACATTGAGGTCACTCCCCCCAAGGTTTTTAAGTGCTTAGGTTTTATAAAAAAGAAGGATGACGAGCGGTGCAACTTCAGCGCATTCCATGTTGATGCGTTGAAGAGAAACAATGCGTTTCCCTCAAGTGCAGAGTTTCTAGTACCAGGCGAAACTGGTAGCGCCGATTGCTTTTCCATTGACTGGTAGGTTTCTATGAGTATCCCTTCACAATAGGCTTAAAATTCCCCTTTTCTCCCATGATTACCCGCTTCTTTAAGGTCACGAAGCTCTCTTTTTGCCAACTGATGCCCATTGGCTGGCGTACTTTACACACTTTAGACAGAATTTCGTATAAACAGGGGTTGGTTACTGGTCTAGAGGAATTGGCTTTTACGTATGACATTAGGGCTTTCGGGAATGGTAGGTTCAATTTTAGGATTAGGCCAGGTAGGGATCCTTTAGTGTTAGGGTTAGATGCTGCTGATAGAGGGTGGAAACGCAAGTTTTTCTATGTGAAGAAGGCTAGTTTGGAGGGAGAAGGCAAGGAGGTGACATCTGTTTGGATTCGTCAAGGTAGATGTTGCTTTATTACTTGGCTTACCTTGTTACGTCTTGCTGGAATTGTCATTGTGACCATTTCTTTTTTATTTCCTTTTTGCGCAGTTGCACCATTGGGGGAATTGTTTCCACCTACTGAGGGAACTGCCGCTAACGTTGAAGCAATCTTGAATTTAACTCCTGAATCTTTACGAAAGTATAAACCTAGTCTTGTTGAATTTGTTGGCGAGGATTCCAGGGAGGAGGAAAGAGTTTCCGTCAGTGTTGGTCCAGCAAAAATGTCTTCTGGTAAAATCCCTCTCCATAAAATCAACGATTGACTTCTATATCCATCTGACTCTTGTTGTTCTACTTGGAACAGTAACCCGTTCAAAAGCAATTTTTGATGTATCTGATATCATGGCCAATCAGAGAGCTAAGGTTGGAGTGAAGTTGGAGGGAGGTAAACCTCTTCTCCCCAAGGGAGACAGCATAACCAGGGCTGGAAAGAAAAGAAAGGCTGATGACATAGTGATTATGGGGGAAGAGGAGAGTTTGAAGGAGAAGGTAAAAAATGTCTTTTTTGGTTTGTATAGTATCTTCTGTGTGTTCACTTCATTTGGTCTGCTTTACAGGTACTGAAGTTTATGGGATCTTTGGCGAAGGAAGTAGAAATGAAGGAGGATCATATCAAGATCCTTACGCAGAAGGTGAAGATGGGAGAGGAGAAGGTTTCACAAGAAATGGCAAAAAAATGAACAAAATAGATAAGGAGCTGACAGATCTTACTACAAGGATATTGAGGGTGGAAATGGAACATATCAAGGAGATGGCAGAAGCGAAAGAGCAATTCATGGCAGACACTACTAAATCGGTAATGGAGAGTAGAATCACCATGATGAGAGAATACTAGGCTGGAAAGCATGAGGCTTGGAAGATTGATGAAGAGGTCTCAATGTTGGAGGCATTTTTATGTGAAGATGTTGATGTAGGCGAAGTGAACTTAAATGAAGTCAGGGTACCTGGATGGGACGAAGCACGGAAGGAGGAAGAGAAGATTGAAGTCGGACCTCCTGCTGGGGAAAACGAGGGTAAGGAAAGTGATGCTCCTGCAATATAAAACAATTTAACATTTGTGTTTTAAACAATATTTGCATTTTGTTTGATCGTGCCTCCGTTGGCACGTTAATTTGGGTTTTAAAAGTAGGGGGTGACCCCTAAGACAATTATACTTTTTGGGAATTTTTTGTAAGTGGCTCATAAGAGCCCAGACAGCTTAGTTTTTAATGGCGTTGGGTTAGTCCAACGTCTTGGGTGTTTTGATAACTTTTAACTGCGATGATGCTTTTAGATGCTTTATACCTTTGAGCACCTTTCTGTTTTAGGTACGGAAGACAACACGTACGAGTGTTGTAACCAATTGGCGAAGATAACATGCAACGTGTTATAACCTAGTTGTAAAGATAACACGCAACGATGTTATAACCAAGTTGTAAAGATAACATGCAACGATGTTATAACCAAGTTGTAAAGATAACATGCAACGATGTTATAGCCAAGTGATAGGTGACATGTAGAAATGTCACTTGTCGGAGCCCTTAGGTAACATGTTAATGTTACAATCCTTATTTCACATCTTCGAATTTTAGGATATCAAATGCGATTCCCTTGACAAGGCAAACTGCATTTGTTATTCTAAGTCGAGTGTGAAAATCGTGCGCCCAGGCGATTATGGTTATTATCTTACGACTACGTTGCGAAGATACTTAGAAGTATGGAAAATCATCTACCTTAGATTTACCGAGAAATGTTGGTTCTTTTGAGCAGTGCACCATGTGATTTTGTAAAGCTCTCTATCCGTGGTCCAGTAGTGTCTAATCTTACATCACAAGAATACATTAGGAGTTGGGTGTTAGCTTAGCTAACACCCCTCCGATGCTTAAGTCAGTAGGGGTTTTAGTGAAAAGATAAAGGGTTTTAAAGGCAGTAAAAATTACATTTCAAGAAGAAGTTCATACCTTGGTGTTAAAATTGCAATGAATTTTAACTTACACGTAATACCACTCAAGGCGTAGCTTACAGTGTCATATCAAAAGGTGTCAGCTTGCCCCAGTCGCGTCCGACTAACTGATTTGTTATAGTTCACCATTTTCATCGTTATGGACTTCGAAGCATATTTAGACTTACTGGTCGTGATTAATGTGTAGAGCACGCATTCATATCTTTTTTGTAACACTCCTTTGCGGCTTGTTGGTCACCTTTCACTGTGATGACTCCCCAAGGTGTTGGCATCTTAACACATTGATGATACGTAGAAGGAACCGCCCGCATATTATCGATCCATGGCCGGCCTAAGATGAGGTTATAAGAGGATGGGCAATCAATCACGCATACCCTTTCCATAGAGTTTATTCCTTCTAGATAGATGGGTAACTTAATTTCTCCAATGGTTTGCTTGGTTTCCCCGCTGAAGCCTACCAAGACGGAGGAATTTCTTATGACTTCTGACAGGGGAATCATCATTTCTTCCAAGGTGCTCTTCATGATCAGATTCACAGAGCTGCCATTGTCGATCAGGATGCGTTTCACCTTGCAATTGGCAATTTGCAAGGTGACGACCAGACCGTCATGGTGTGGGTCGGAGATGCCTTCTTTGTCGTCGTCATCAAAAATGATTTGCTCTTCTAGGGAAGGATCCGGACGTCTAGTCGGCAATTTCGTCTTGTCTTCCTTAGAGTCCTTAGCGTGACGTTTGGCTGCAGAATATGTGGTGCCACAAATGTCTGACCCTCCAGTAATGAAGTTGATCACCTTAGTGGCAGGAGGGGGTGAAAACAGAGCTTCAGCGACGGTTTCCTTTGTTTCAACCCATCCTTTCCTTTTCCCTAACAAATCTTTGAGGAGTCCTTTTGATAGTAAGTAGCTAATCTCTTTCTTCAAGGCGATACAATTATCCGTAGTATGCCCAAAATGTTCATGGTAGGCACACCACTTTGATTTATCCTTCCATGACGCTGACTTATCGGCTGCCTTTGGCCACCTTGCCTTTCCACCTAGATTGTCTATAGCATGTAGAAGACCTGAAACGTCAACAGAAAAGCAGTAGTCACTAATCTTAGGATAAACTGTATCATCTTCCTCGTCATCTTCATCTACGATGTTAATTTTAGAAGAGTCAGTTTTAGAATAGGGTTTCCCCCTATTAGATCGATGGTGGGACGAATCCGCCTTTCTTTCGAGATTCTCATATGTAGGCGTCTTCTTTGACGCCTTGCCATGGATCATTTCATCCTCTTCCAACCTGATGAAACGGACAGACCTCGTCCTGACTTCTTCTAGGCTTCGGGATGGAAACAAGACAAGGTCTTAGTAGAATTGTGATTCCCTCTTCAGTCCCATCTTGAAAGCTTCGGTCGCAGTCAATGCGTCAATGTGTGGAATGCTTACAGCTTCCTTGTTGAACCGGAAGACGTAGTCTTTTAAGGTTTCATCGGGTTGTTATACGATCCTGTAAAGGTCACTTGTCAGTTTTTCAAACACATGATTGCAAGAAAATTGGTTAAGAAACATGTTAACTAATTGAGAGTAGGATGAGGTAGAGTTCGTAGGCTGATTAGTCAGCCACATCAAGGCGGGACCAGACAAGGTGGAGCCAAAGCCCCTGCATAAGCAAACTTCTTTAAGATGCGGAGGGATGATGATGAAATCCATCTTCTCTTGGTATAAAGCGATATGTTCGGCAGGATCAGTCGTGCCATCGTATTGCTCCATGGGGGTACTTGAAATCTCTTAGGGATCTCCACTCCAGCTATTGCAAGGACAAAGCGTGAATTATGATGGCTGGTTGGAGACGCTTGGCTGAAGGGTAAGGTGACTCCGGGAACCTTCATGAGGATTTCCTTAAGTTGTTGCACCTCTCTTGCAAGGGCGGTATCTGCAACAGGGTTAGTGGCAACTATAGGACTGAGAGGGGTATTGAACAAATTAAAACTCCCTGTTTGGCCCACATGGGGTGGGGTTGCAAAGGTGAAGCATGACGTTAGCGACATCGGGTTAGACGTGACGGTGGTGCTTTCAGTTTGAACAGTGCTGGATATGGGTGTAGCACCTTGACTGCCCTGCACGCTCGTCCCAGCACCTGGAAAAAAAGTTCTAGGCTGCAAAGGTGAGACCTCTGACGTGCTGGTTACGGGAAGGGTGAACCCGGAAGCGGATAAGTCACGATGTAGCCTAGTGATGGGATTAAAGATATTTTGATTGGTGTGTTGCTGCCCATCTATCTGGTCTTTCAGCTGTTGCATCATGGACGTCATGGCAGTTATCACTCCTAGTGAGATGTCTGCCAGTGACATGTTGGAAGTTCCTCCTGGATTGAGCCTCAAGGCGTGGTAGCACCGGGGCCCACAGGTGGATGTGCGCTAGATGTCATAGGCAAGCTTGACATGATGGTTCTTTCCCCGGTCATGTGATAGGAGTAGACATAGCTGAAGTCCGATTTCTTATCTTGAATGGAATCTAAAAAGCCAAAGTTCCCACGGACGGCGCCAAATTGTTTTGGACAAATTTCGACAAGTAAATTTGTCTTCTCAAGGAGGTTTGGGCACAAATGGAATATGATCCTCAATGCAAGATGAACACAAGGATGTAACGAGGAAACCCTTAGAGCAATCGTCCAAGAGAAAAACCTCGGGAGGCTTTTGGCAAGCCTGCCTAAACCAAACAAGTTTTATTAAGTATATGAGAAATTTTGAGTACAAGTGCAAAGTAGGAGTAAGCAAGAACTGTGTAACGTGAACAAGAGTGCGTCCTAAGAGTAATATATAGGCGTTATTGTAACTGAATGTAACAACTTGAATGATGTGCTGATTTTGTGCTTAGAATCTCGCCCCTTGTTGATGATGGAGTCCAACCGTTATCCTTTTGGTTGATAGTTTGAATCTGTTGTGGTGCTCTTTAAATAGGTCCAAATGGTCACATGGGAGAATTATTTATTAATAATTTCGTTCCTGAAAAATAGGATAAAGACAACAAATAATTTCAAGGCGTTAGTACAAGATATAAGTCAAGATGTTATCCCAAGATGGATGTCCAGGAGGCATAACATGTTAAATGGATTTTTTAGGACGTAACAATACTTATGTCATTGTTGATGATTTTTCAAGATTTTCTTGGGTTTATTTTTTAAGGGAAAAATCTGAGACTTTTGAAAAATTCAAAATCTTGCACTCTAAGATCAAAAACATATTTTGTGCTTCAATTTTTTGAATTAGGTCTGATCATGGGAGGGAATTTGAGAATGTTTCTTTTTCAAATTTTTGTGAAATAAAAGGTATTTACCATGAATTTTCAGCTTCAAAAATACCTCAACAAAATGGGGTAGCTGAAAGGAAGAATAGGACTTTACTTGAAATGACTCGTGTGATGTTATTTTCAAAAAGAATTTCGAAAAGATTTTGGGCAGAAGCACTAAATACGGCTTGTCACACGGCCAATAGAGTTATTCTAAGACCCAACACAACCATGACTCCATACGAAATTTTGAATGGTAGAAAACCAAAATTTCATTATTTTCATGTCTTTGGTTGTGTGTGTTACATTCTCAATGATCGGGACTACTTAGCAAAATTGGACTCTAAGAGTGATAAGGCCATTTTTCTTGGGTATGCTTCAAATAGTCGTGCATATAGGGTATTTAATCTAAGGTTAAAAACCATCCAAGAATCTATGAATATTATTTTTGATGATCACTCAAGTATTGCAGGAGAAAGTGTTCAAGAGACACACTTGGAGCTGTTGGAAGAAGTCAGTCCAGAAGGTATTACCACAGGTGTTACCACGAGTGCTAACACTGATAGTAACACAGAAACTGAGCAGGGTGTTACTGTTGATGAGATAACACCTCAAATAACACCTGATTCCAATCCAGCGAATGAAGGTCAAGTAGGAGTTGAGACTGAGGTTCACGAGAATGTGAGAAGAGATCCACCACCTAGAATCACTAGGAATCATCCTACAACTCAAGTAATTGGGAAAGTGAATGAAGGTGTACAAACAAGACGTAAGGATCCCATTAGTTACCGTGATATGGTGAGGTATGTGTGCATGTCTACCACATACTCAAAGGTAACATACTCTTATTTTACTTCATCCGTAGATAATTTTTGGATTCAAGAAATGCAAGACGAACTTGATCAATTTGCTCGTAACAATGTTTGGTCTTTAGTACCCCGTCCCACAAACACTAATGTTATTGGGACAAAATGAATTTTCAAAAATAAGACCGATGAATGTGAAAACATTGTTAGGAACAAGGCTCGTCTTGTGGCTCAAGGCTATACACAAGTGGAAGGTGTTGACTATGACAAAACCTTTGAACCTGTGGCTAGAATTGAGTTAATAAGACTTTTATTGGCCATTTCTTGTTTTCTTAAAATCACATTGTTTCAAATGGACGTCAAAGCAGCATTTTTAAATGGATACTTAGATGAGGAAGTTTTTGTTGAACAACCAAAAGGCTTTGAAGATCCATTTCAACCAGACCATGTGTGTAGACTTGATAAAGCTCTTTATGGGTTAAAGCAAGCTCCACGTGCATGGTATGGTAGGTTAACTAATTTTTTACTAGAGTATGGTTTTACTAGATGAGAAGCAGATAGGACCTTGTTCATTCTTAAACATAGAAAAGAACTTGGCGTGGTTCAAATCTATGTTGATGACATAGTATATGGCTCTACATCAAAAATTTGTTTAAATGACTTTGTAGAGGCTATGACATCAACATTTGAGATGAGCATGATGGGGGAACTTAACTTCTTTCTAGGCTTGCAGGTTAAGCAAACTAATGAAGGGATTTTCATCTCTCAAAGCAAATATGCAAAGAACCTGGTGAAGAAGTTTGAGTTGGAAGGATCGAAGAGCTCAAAAATTCCTATGGGCACTTCTCTCAAAGTTGGAAAGGATCAAGTGGGAGAAGATGTTGATCCAACCCTATATCGTTTCATGATAGATAGTCTCCTTTACCTTACTTCTAGTCGTCCTAATTTGATGTACAGTGTGTGTGTATGTGCTAGATATCAATCCAATCCTAAAGTGTCTCACCTAAATTCTGTGAAATAGATCATTAAATATGTATCTGGAACTAGTTATTTAGGGATTTGGTATAGTAAAGATACTAATACTAATTTAGTAGGCTTTAGTGACTCGAATTGGGCAGGGGATATGGATGATAGGAAAAGTACAAGTGGGGGTGTTTTTACTTGGGAAATAATTTAGTATCATGGTATAGTAGAAAACAAAATCGTGTTTCATTATCCACGGCTGAATCAGAATATGTAGCAGCTGGTAGTTGTTGTTCACAACTAATTTGGTTAAAACACATGCTTGATGATTATGATCTTGATAGTAATATTTTGACCTTATACTGTGATAATTTGAGTGCTATTAATATTTCTAAAAATCCTGTACAACACTCCCGTACCAAACATATTGACATCCGTCATCATTTTTAAGAGATATGGTAGATAAAAAGATAATAAATATTGAGAATATTGATACAAAGTATTAACTTGCCAATATTTTCACCAAACCCTTAGACCATGATAGATTCTCTAGTCTAAAGAGATCTCTTGGTCTTTGTATTCTCTAAAATATGTCCTCTGTTGTAAGGTGTTACCATGGGTGCTGATAACACCTGGGGTAACACATGAATATTAGTGCATATTTTTTGCTTGTTTGGTTTTATTCTCTGTGTTGTAAGGGTTCTTATAGTTCTCTGAGCTATGAGAGTTCTCACGGCTGCACATGCTGACCTTTTTGCTATGGTAGGATAACACCCTGAATAACACACTTGATAAAACTCCCTTTGTGCTCAAAGTGACAAAGTCACTAATGTTGGTGTGTGATAAATAAAAAGGCAAAGAGACAATTCTTATACCATACTATTCTCTCGAGCTCGGGGCACGGCGTTCGCTGCGATGATGCACTCTTGTCAATGAGAATGTATGAAGTGATTTGTGCTTAGTATTAGGGACATGGAGCTCGCTACTACAATGTACCCTACTTGAACGGCATAAATCAATGAAACTTTACACTTGAAATAAAACTCGGGGCACGAAGCTCATTACTACGATGCTTCCTTATTTAAAGAAGTGTAAAAGAATTTTATAAATTGCTATGCCTTGTGGTCTAACAAGCTTGTTATGCCTGAAGTGCCTGAAAATGGCTAAGCTTGTTATGCCTTAAGTGTTTGAAAATGGCTATGCTTGTTATGCCTTAAGTGTTTGAAAATGAATATATTTATCAAGGGGTTTTTATCATATGTGTTATCCTAGATGTTATCATTATTGCCATTAACATATTTGTATGTGCTATATTATTTTTTTTATTCTTTATTTTCGGTTTTGTTACTTAAATTTTTAAACTTTGAAAGTCTTTTTACTGTTTTATTAAGAGTTTACAAAGTTTGAAAAAAGTCTTTAACAAACCTATTTTATCTTTGATAAACAACTCAAATAACTAAGTCCTAAAATTTAGGGATTTGATTTTCAAAAACCATATGTACTTAGTATATTTGTTGTGTTTATTATTTTTATTTTCGTTTTTTTTATATATATTTAAAAAATTAAAAATTAAAAAATTTGAAAATTAAAAATTAAAAATTTGAAATATATATATATATATATATATATATATATATATATATATATATATATATATATATATATATATATATATATATATATATATATTCAAAATAATGGCCGGATGTTAATTTTTTGTGAGGAGATTGTTCTTTAATTTTATGTGTCCTAGAAAATAGGGGGAGTAAATAATTAATGTACTTAATTTTTGTGTGGCTAGAAAAATAGGAGGAGGTTAATTAGGTGAGTAAAAATAGGAAGTGAGATAAGTCTAATCACAATTAAAATCCTATCCTAATTTAAATTCCTATTTTTTCTCTCTATCTCTCTCTAAGCCAACGCCTCATCCCTCTCTCTCTCTCTCTCTCTCTCTCTCTCTCTCTCTCTCTAGGCGTTAAATACTCCCTCCATCTCCGTCACCGTCACTCTCTCTCTCTCTCTCTCTCTCTCTCTCTCTCATACCTTCCAAAATCAAAACCTTCCAAAATTCCAAAACCTTCCTAAATCCTAACCATGGCAACCCCGTCCAAGAAGCAATTCGCCCCTTTGGAGGTCTCTTCGGGCGTTGGTTTGAGTGGTCCAAGCCAAATGGACACTTCGACCACTCCTCTCAATGTGTCTCCGGCAATAACAATGTCGGTGGATGATCCTCCTTTGGTGACAACAATGGCTCAACTCTTGCCCATTGTGATGCTACCACCTTTTCCACCCGTTTCGTCAACCAAAATGATCAAAAGAAGGACATTGCTCACAAATCCTCAGTTCATGTCGTCAAAAAGAGGAGCTCGAGTAGGCTCACTACAATGAGGAACAAAGGTACTTCAAAATCCAACACATCCTCCGATCCAATTGAAGTTTCAGAAGAATCCTCTCTTGGTCTCTCCTCGGCACATGTCTCTGATGAAGATTTTCATGCCGATGCTGAGAAGAGCCAATTAGTTGAGACCTTTGAAGATTGGGGATTTGATGATGAAGAACCTCTGTATGAAGTGGTGAAACGGAATCCAAAAGGCAAAGGCAAGCAGGCTGCTGCCAAAGATGTTACCCAGAAAGCTGCAACACCCAAGGTAACACCTTCTGTTTCTAAGGCTTCAAAGTCTTCTATCAGTGAGTTTGCATACTCTGAGTCCTCTGATTTTCTTGAGAAAGAGTTTGAAGATGTGAATGTTGCTTTTCCAAAACCTTATTTTTCATTGGAATTTTATCGAAAAGAAAATATGGAGTTTTGGTTGAGACATAGTGACACGAAAATTCTCAAAGAAAAGTACATTGACGAGGTTGATTTCAAAAAGCATGGTGTATTTCAGTTCTTGGAAGATAGAAATTTTTTGAAAGCAAACTTGCATCCTTCGAAATTTGTTGAAGCTATTGTCAAAAATTTCTATGCCAACCTTCATGCCAACCTAGAAAATGAGAAGTCTGATCAATTTGGAAAGGTGTTTTTAAGGAACATAATTTTTTCTATTACCCCCTCTTTGATCAACAAAACTTTGGGACTCCCAAATATGGATGATGATTGTCCTATAGTGCATAAGGATGAAATTGCTAGGTTTATTTCGCATAATGTCGTGCATGAATGGCCCAAGAATTCCAATCCCAAAACCAAAGTTCATTTTCTTGCTTCCCGTCTCACTTAACTCTTTGCCGTGCTTCACAAGATTTGTATTTTTAATTGGGTTCCTACTTTTAACGAGCAATATGTGACATTGCAACAAGCTGAAATCTTGTACAAGTTAGGAAAGAATCAAAGGGTGAACTTGGGTAGATTGATTTTCAAACATTTGGCTTCGTGGGATAGAATAAAATACATTACAATGTTTCCTTACCCTTCATTGATTTTCCAAATTTTGAAAGCTCAAAAAATTCCCATTGAAGAGTCGGATGAGTACACTCCTAGTCTTGATCTCTATGCTATAGATTCCCAGCTGACTAAGAAGAACACCAAAAGTGTGAGGTACACTGGTGATCTTCCTTGGTCAAATATAAATGAATTTGGGTCAAGTGATGCGGTTCATGCTCAAGGTGTTACTCATACTGTTACCCCGAATGTTACTCTGAAATCTCCAAGTATTTCAGGTACAGATGCAGCTAATGTTCTTGCAAATGTGTATAATTTGTTGGGGAATGTTTCACCAACAATACCGAAGACCACAGTTTTGACGTTTCTCCACAAATAAACATCTGCCATTGCCGAAATTGTACAAGGATGGGCTAAGCTCAAGGAAATTACTGATGAGTTTATCCGACAGGTTTCTTCCCAAACTGGGGGAGATAATAGTGCTGATGGAGCTGGTCCGAGTGGTGGTGGTGGAGATGCCAGTGGTGCTGCTGCAGATGTTACTGAAGGTGCTGCCACAGATGCTGGAGATGAAGAAGGAGAAGAATAGGAGGAAGAAGAAGATGATGATGAACAAGAAGAGTGATTGCAATACATTTGCCTGAAGGTTGATGTTGCCACTCTTATGGTTATCGTACTTTGGTGGTTAAAAAATAATTTACTTTTATGTTTTTATTCGGAACATGTTTAAATACTTTGATGGTTTGTTTTATTTGCTTTTGGTTTAAACTTTTAGGGTTGTTTGAACATGAAGTAGCTTAGTAGCTTTGGTTTATCGTTGATACTTTAGGTTATTTGGAAAACTTATTTTAAAAAATATGTTTTGATAACTAGTATTTTTGTGATAAATCATTGTGGTTGTTAATTCCTTGATTATGGGGGAGTTGATAACTATGGAAGTTACTCTGGCATGGCTAACTTTTTCTTGAAGGTATTAGCAAGGTTCTAAAAAGCGCTAGGCGGATGCTAGGCGGCGGAGCCGGGCCTAGCGCCTAGGCGGGAACTAGTCGGGGACTAATCGGGATTAGTCGGGATTAGTCAGGACCTAGGCGGGGCTTAGAACTAGGCGTTGGAGAGGGGCCTAGCGCCTAGGCGGGGCCTAGGCGCCCTTAGGCGGGGTCTTTTAGAACAGAGGGTATTAGCACTTTAGAGTTTGGAAAGAAATTATAAATTATGGGGGAGATTGTTAGTACAGACTGTGGGTGTTACCACAAAGCTATCACGGGCAAGATTGGGTGTTATCCGAACTGGAATGATTTGTAATTTAATAATTATTTCCATATTATTTTATATTCTAATGTCTAATATTATTTGCAAGATATTTGTGTTTGTTGGTCTATATTTCAGGTTAATACATGATTGGATTAATTGCTAGAAACAAGGAAGAAGTTGTTGAAGGAGTTATTCGTAAATGGGAGATTTACGAATAACTTTGCTTGGTTCATATTATTTGTTGATAAAAGAAAAACGTGGGAAGATCAAGTCTTGGAGTTGTTGCTGATTATTAGAAGAGTACAATGGCAAGAAAGCAAGAGAGTACAAGGTGATAAAGCAAGGACTTGGGTATCAAGTTTCGGTTGCTACATTTAAGGGGAAGTTGGCGCATGAAGAGGAATTCAAGCCAAGGAATATCTCCACTCCTCTCACACGATTTTAACAAGAAGTACTATTATTTTGGAGTAGCCTCCAAGGCAATTGAAGGCTATAAATAGGCTAGGTGTGATTCATTTGAAGTATGTCAAATACCGAATATCAAACACACACACCTTAGCACAAGAGAGACAAAGTTCCTTTGGTTCGTATAATCCTTCCTCCCTTGTGATTCTAGCTTAAACACTGAGTGTTTAAGAGAGTGTCAAGCAAAGATAGGATTCGTGCTTTGTCTCATTAGTTCCATAGAGTATTTTCATTGTTTTAGCTATAGGAAACTTTCGGCTTTGTAATTGTTCTATATTGATTATAAAGTCTTCGTCATCTAGGCACACTCAAGTTATATATTTATATAACTTGAGAAAATTATATCTTGTGTTATTTATTTTCGCTGCATAAAGTTTTTACAAACTATTTATTTTGGTGTGTGTGTGTTGTCCGTCAGTGTGTTATCCAAGGTGTTGGGTAACATCTACGGTAATATCTCTTTCCAGTGAAGCCATTGACAATTTCAGAAAGTGTTTAGGAAAAGAAAATTACTTTGATTAATCGAAGAAATTGAAACAGACTCGATAGTTTAGATGACACAAACTAGAGGAGGTGAGAAGTACTAGAAAGACAGAACGACTCTTCGAGTTCATACTTGAAAATTTAAAACCTAATCTACTTCTATCAAAGGAGAAAGAGAGAGGATAGTTGTAGCCCCAAAGTGGTAAGTGCAGCTTTCTTCTCGGAGCTTCATCTTCTTCATGGATTTCGAGGGAGAGGATTGGTGATGACGTTGGGACGTTCTAACTCTCCATTGTCAAAGAGGTCTTGGATGATGTCCTTTAAGTGGTGGCAAGTGTTGGTGTCGTGACCGGTGAAGTTTTGGTACTTGCAGAATAAGTGATAAGCATGATTAGGACCCATATCCTTAGGAGGACTACCTTCTCTTGGTTTGATCTTTTCATTCTTGACAAGTACATTGAAGAGTTCTTCTTGAGTGATTCCTTCAATTTTGTCATAGTGCCCCTTTTTCTTTTTGGGAGGAGGAACGGCAGAATACTTTCTGGTGTTGGGGCGGTTGAATGCAATAGCATTGACTGAAGCATCCTTACTTGTGGTCGGTTTGTTGTAGCGGAAAGTACTTTCCTTCTTTTTACTTTTGAGGAACTCATCAATCCTAATTCCAAACTCATGGAGTTCGTTGAAACTTGAAAAGTAGTTACCGGCGAGCTTCTCTTGAAATTCATCAATGAGGCATTGGAGAAAGATGTGGATTTGTTCTTTGAGAGTAGGTCTTTCGACAATTTCAGTAAGTTTGAGTCTCCATCTTCTAGCAAATTCAGCAAAGGACTCATTGGCATGTTGTTTGGTTTGTTCAAGATCCCTCCTAGTAGGACGGTAAGTGGAGTTGTCTTCAAACTGCCTTTGAAAAACCAAACATGCAGACGACCAGTCAAGCCTTGTAGTCGTAGGAAGAGACATGTACCAATCTCTTTCAGCACCCTCCAAAGTTTGAGGAAAGCATTGTGTTATCAACGCCCATTGGAAGTATAGCCCAAGTGTAGGTCTCAACATGAGCTCGAGGACAAGTAGTGCCATTAAACTAGGCAATATCAGGTGTCTTGTATTTGCGAGGGAACTTGGAGATGGATTGTTGAAGAGCATCGGGATCAAATGGGACGAATGACCCTTTTGAAGTGTCAAGGGTTGCAAGTTTCTTCTCGATGTAGTTCTTAGTAACATGGTTACCAAGTTTAGTAGTTTCACCACTGCCTTCTTTCTTGGTTTTAGCACCCTTTGAGGTATGTCCTTCATCATCAGAGGAGGATGAGGAAGAGGATGAATCGGATTCTTCCTTTTTCTTGCTTGACTTTTTGGGTATCTTATTCCTTTTGGTGTAGGATTCCTCTTCATCGGAGGAGGATTCCTCTTTCTGCTTTTGCTTTCTTCCTTTCTTGACTTTCATGTCATGGAGCTCTTGCATGAGGGCGGCCATTTGGGCATTTTGCTCATCAATTTTCTTACTTTGTTCATCCAACCTAAGCATGGCTTCGATGAGTTGGGCCTTAGCTTCGCTGATTTCGACCTCGGTGGTAGAAGGAGAAGCAGACATCGTGTCGATCTTTGGCGAAGAACCTAGACGTGTAGCAACCGTGTGAAACCATGATCGAGTCCCAATAAGTCGGCTGAATAGGGTGGATGAAGGCTTGAAGGTTTTGGCCAAAACACGAAAATATCGAACACTTGTCTCGCACGGGACAAGCAGTCTCGCGCGAGACAACACCACGGAAAGTCACAATTTTCTGATTTTAATCCAAATTTTGGTCGGACGGAAAATCCGTTTTAGGGGCTTCTAACATTCGAAATCCAAAGGACCTAGGGGTCGAAGTCATCCCAAGTAACATCAAGTTTTGTGCAATAAATTTGGTGAGAAATTTTTCTCTTTAGGGGCAAATCCGAAGGGACAATTATAGGGACAATTCCGAAGCGACAATTTATTGATTTCTTTTTCATGGTTTATTGCACAAAACGATCTTGACAAGGGATTACAAGGACTCCAAGATCAAACCAACCGGTCACGGAGTGTCTTAAAAAGTCAATCTACATGATTAGTGGCGATGCAAGGCTGGAAGGCTAGGCTCCCCGCGATATGACAATCTAGATAGATTGAATACGCGGAGTGGGATGATCCAACTTCGGAGAGACCGGCGACTAGGTGGTTATCGTCATCCGTCCTTAGTGTGGGTCTCGGGTTAATCAGGGTATATAGTGCAATGACAGTTATAATATGAGTGCGCGTGTGTGAGAGTCGAATCTAGGTGATAGAGTAAAATAGAAAGTTTTTTCTTTTTTGAAAACTAAAAAAATCAGATAATGGCCGCACCAAGTGGTTGCCTACGTTTCTCCCAAATTAGAAAGACTCAGGCCGTCGTAGTTCCACTTAAAGAGAGAGAGAGAGCGCGAGAGAATAAATAAACTAATTTATTACAAAGCCCGAGTCAACCGATGACCGGTAAAAATTAAAATAATCAATCTTACGCAAGTATATAGTTTAAATAATAAATAATTACTCTACCATGCAAAATAAAGTTATTACAAGCAAAATAGAAATAATAAATTATTTTGACTTTTCTGAAATTTTTTAAAATTTTTCTGTAAGTTTTTTTTTTTTGATTTTGACTGCGGTCAAACTTTTTTTTAGACAGTCAACTTGACCTAACCAATTTTCCCTTTTTTTTTTTTTTATTGTGAGCGGAGTCAATTTTCAAGGAAAAGTCAAGCCAAGATTTCCATGTTCTGCTGAATGTTAGTATCGCGCGTGACTAGGTAGTCCCGCGCTGGACAAGCAGTCTGACAGTAATTTTATTTTTTGACAAAAACAGTACAGTAAAATTTCGAAAAATTCAAAAAAATCAAATTTTGCAGAAATATAAAAAGATTGATGATACTCAATTGTGCGCAAGTCTAACCCTCTTAGTTAATAGTCCCCAGCGGAGTCGCCAAAACTGTATCATTGATATTTTTTGAATAACAGAGTTGCCACTATTATTTATTTAGGAAAACAATAAGAAAAACCTTTTTGATTTTAAAGAGACTTGAGGGTTCGGGGGTTAAGTTATGGAATGGGAAGGTCGAGGAGCGCCCATTCCACTCAATTCGGAGATTGATCTTGCCAATTGAGTATTATCAATCAAATAAGAAAATCCTAATCAATTTCTTGATTAGGAATGTGGGATTATATGCTTCGAGATCACCTCCATCGATTGAATGGACTCTAGGCTAATCTTTTTAATTTGATTACACCACTCTAAAAGTCAATCGAGAGAGATTGAGAAGAAGAGAGTAAAAAATCTAGGAGTTTATCTTGTTTAGGGAGTATTTGATTTAGAACGTGGTTCTAAGATGTCTTCTCGGCCGAGAAGTGATTCGGGCAGAGTTCCGCCTTGATTCTAGGCTTGAGCCTTGATGTTAGTCAATCAACGTGATTGATGGACGAATTTAGGAGTTATTTGTGAGTGATTTGAAGGAGTCTTTCGTGGAAAGAAACCAACAAATTGTGTGTATTGTGTGTTTTCGATCGTGGATCGGGACCTCTGAAATATTGAAAGCTATCAGGTATTTATAGGGGTTTAAGAGGTGGATGGATGACTTGATCACCAAGATTAGGAGACTCAAGGAAGGTTCCAAAACTCAACTGTGATTGAATGACCGAATTGATAAGGTTTTATCCAGAAAAGTGTTTGAAACGGAGAAGGAGAGTGATTCTGCATATCCTGCAAAGGGCTTGTCTCGCGCGAGACACGTATGTCCCGTGCGGGACAACTAGTCGGTTGACTATTTTGTCCTCTTCAGTTTATTCCGTTAGTCAGTTAGGTGCAAAACTAACGAGGTTAGTTAGAAACTTAACGAAACATGACGAAACTAATATACTTTCATCAAAACACAAAAGAGAGACGAAGAATAGTGTAATCAAGAATTATTGGTTCAGTATGGGGTATCTACAATAAGACAATTTTTTTTAAAAAAAAATCCAATTTTTCATTAATAACAACGAATTAATCTTATAATTTACACATTGCAACTCATATAGATTAATTATAATACCAACTTGCCTTTTACAGCTATTTCATCTTTTATAAATGATTTATAAGACAAATTTTTTTCAATCAAAAAAATTAAAATTTTTAATAATAACAAAGAATTAATTTTATAATTTATACCTTGCAATTCTTATAGCTTAATTATAAGACTAAATCACCTTTATAATTGATTTATAAAATTATTTTGCTTTTTATTGAAATTGAAATGAAAATTGTAAAGAGAAAAGAGAGAATATTAAGATGAAAATTGGAGGCGATCGTGCCCTCTAATGAGAGCAATCGCACCAAAATAACAGGAGCTAAAAAAAGTGGACTAGCCCACAAGACAAGATGGACCCTCTTTTAAATTTTCTCCATTATCTTCTTCTACGTATCTCTCTACATAATTTAAAGGTAGATTTTGAAACAAATTTCAGTTTCACAATTATTATAAGATCATAATGAATTTCATGGGATGAGATGAAGATATTTATTCAATTCCTTATCTTACTCTCTTAGTTACCAAATGAATGTCAAAATTTTATTTTAAAAGACACTGTAAAAATCTGTATTTTTTATAATTTTAATGACAAAAATGCATGAATATTCTTATTTTCCAATTTTTAAACATTTAGTTTTGCAGTGAAAAAATTGATAAAAAAAATATTAAATGACAAAGTTATTTTCAAAATTGACATTTATTTTGGAACAATTTTTTTTAAAATCAATATTTATTTTAAAACAGAGGAAGTACTTTTTTTGAAAAATTTTATTTCATTTTATTATAAGATAGCTATATAGGTCTTAAATGCAATCAACTGCCAAAGACTATGCTACTGCTCTATACCATTCCCCGTCCCAATTTAAAATTTAAAACTTTTCTTTTTATTTTATTTCAGATTAAAAAATTTAGGTTGCTTCATTTCTAAAATGAATAATGAGGCTTACTTATTACACTCACAATTATAAATCTGAACAGTATAAATCGAGATACGAACATGGACTTATCCGGGTAAGGCCCAATTAGATTGGGCCATAAACATTATCCATTAGTTTCAGCTACGAGGTAAGGCATGGGCTTCCTCGTCTATCTATCTCGGCATCAACAAGGCCGACCAAGGCTCAGCAAGTGAGCATAAACAAAGCCCAACTCAAAGGGCTGAGGAGACCTCCCTCGTAGGCCGAGATCATCTCCCTTGAGGACGAAGTGCCTCCCTCGGTTATGATATCATCACGACGGGCTTCACTTATTCCTCCTCCCTTCCCCGGCTCATCATGGACCGAGATGGCCATGTATGACGAGAAAGGGAATATCTGTATCTCGGCACACCGGCATGGCAATCTATCAATCCTATTCCAAGAAGGACAATAAGCAGTTACAATCTTAATAGGATTGTAACCACCTCCTGTACCAATTCAAGTCAAATAAGGACTCTCCAACAGATATAATCCTCCTAGGATTATATCTTATCTCTTTACAGTTCAAGTTCAACATGGATTCTACATATTTATCTCTATAAATACAAGCCATTATTTTCATATTTTGATACGTTATCTCTTTGACTCGAAGCTCTGTCAATTTGATTTTCTTCTATACATACCGTGAACTTACTCTCACGCCGGAGGGCCTTCGCCGGTGAAGCCCCGGCTTAGTTTACGTTTTCTGTCTTATTTTCAGGCTATTCAATCGCCGGAGTACAATCAACCGCTAGATTTGGGTTGAATCGACTTTTTGGCTGCATCAGATTGGTTCCATTGCCGAAAATCGATTCAAACGCCCATTGTTTAGCCTGGAAATTCGCTCGCCGGAGCCTTATTTTCGGTCGAACAATTCTTGATTTTGGCCGAAAAATCTGTTTCGTTTTGATCTGTTTATTTATTGCCGGATTCTGCAATTTCTCGCTTGGAAAATTGGAGTTTGGCCGAAAATCTGGTGCATAAACAATCGCAATTGAATTTTGTTTGTTGTTGGCGTTCGAACTTTGTTTTAATTTTGGCCGGAAAAAATTGTTGCTGGAAAAATTTGTTCATTGAGAATTTTTGGCCGTTTCCGCTAGTCGATTTTGGTAAGAACTTTGTTTGAACCACAGATTCTTTAATCCCAATGGAGGACGGCAGAACAATCAGTATTACTAATGAGGAGAACCGAGGACAGGGAGACGAGATCCCTCCCACCGACGAGATGCTACCACCTCCTCCACCTCTGAATGATGGGATACCACCCCTCGGCATGACTCTCCGCTCTATGGGACAACCAGCTGCCGAGGAGGCAGGTACCAACCTTCCTCGTCATACTCGTCCACGAGGGAGACGAGCTACAAGCAAGAAGACGACGAGGAACGCCGACGTTGGACGAGCTGAGAACACCCAGCCCGTTGACCGACGTACCTTGGTTCATCGACAAATGGAGACATTGCAACGTATCTACGAGACTCAGGCTACTTTGTTGCAATTGGATCCAGAAAACTCAATGGCCGAGTTCATTAGGCCTTCGAGGTCTGGCAACTTTCGTGGAAGGAAAACTCAGGGTGAGAGACGAGATAGCCAGAGGAGTCCTCCTCGTGGCCGAGATCCTCCTCCCCGTGAGCCTGCTGTACCACCTAAGCAGAACCTCCAAGATGCCCCTCGTCCTCGGCCCAATAATCCTGAAAACGAGAAGGAGGTGGTGGACCTAAGGAGCCACTTAAATTCAAAAGACCAGGAGGTAGACTCAAAAGACTTACGAATGAGGCTCAGTTTGTCCAAGCGTTTATCCCCTCCTCGTCTCGGCATGGTCCCTCGTCATAACCATCATCGGCGTGATTCTCCTCGTCCCCGGCATGACTCACCTCGTCCCCATCACTTTATAAGGCCGAGGAGTCCTCAACCATATAGAATGGTCCTCGGCAGCTATGAGGGAGAGCTGAGAAGGGATAAAGCACCTACTAGACGAGGAGAGAGCCTTCGAGATGACGGGGAACACAGTAGGGTTAATGGTCACCCTAGAGAAAAGTCCCATCGTAGTTCCCACCGGAGTTCCCACCGGAGCACGCATTCCAACACTGAAAAGGGGATTGATGCCAAGGAACTGTCACTCTTAAAAAAGAGAATTGATGATATGGAGAAGGGGAAGAAGGATGACGAAGATGATGACAACTGGGCCACTCGTCCCTTCTCTCAGAGAATAACAGATGTACCACCTAATCTTCTCTTTAAGGTCCCGAATTTCGATAAATATGTCGGAACCACTGATGCACGGGACCATGTGCAAAGTTTCGAGTCGACTATGGCCCTCCTCACTAAGGCCGATGACATGCTCTATAAAGCTTTCCCTAGCACCTTCTCCGTAACAGCCCTGACATGGTTTCGTGAGCTAAAAAAGGGTTGCATCGATAGTTGGAGGGGCATGAGGAGGATGTTCCTAGACCACTTTGCCACGGCCGGAAGGAGGAAGAAGAGGTTAACTGACCTTGCCAACATCAAGCAAGGGAAAAATGAGACCACTTTAAGCTATTATAACCGATTCCGAACCATGGCGGAGCAAGTAGAAGAAAGCCTCACAGACAGGGAGGTGATTGTTTGTTTCAACTCTGGATTGAGATCCGGACCACTCATCTATGAACTCTCCACCCAAGAGCCAAAGTCCAAGACAGACTTGTACAACGTGGCTTATGCAATTGCCATGGCGGAGGATAAAAGCAAAAAAAGGTCTTACAAGACGGAACCGTAAGCAGCTGGCACTCGCCATGCTTCCAATGGAAATGGAATTGGTAACGGATCCAAGGGAAAGAATAGAACAAGGGGTTCTGAAAAGCCTAAAATTTTCACCCCTCTTACCAAGCCCATCACTGAGATCATGCAACTGGTGAACCTTCCACCTCCTCGTCCACTGACTGATAAACTAAAGTTCCCTCGTGACCCTTCTAAATACTGTGATTTCCACAAGGACCATGGTCACACCACTGAAAGGTGCATTGCCCTCAAGCAAATGATCCAAAGGTGGGCTGACGAAGGCAAACTCGACCGCTATGTCATGAAGAAAGATGGCAAGCGGAAACGAAAGGAGGATGAGAGTGAAGATGATGACAAAAGCGAGGACGGGGAACATAGGCCTCCTAGGGCCAAATTGCATGTGATTCGGGAAGAGGTAGTCTCTACCAGAAAGCTAAGGGGCCAAATCCATGAGCTGAGCAAAGTATACCATGTTCCTGCTTGGGTTCATAAGGCAGAAGAGGTCATAAGTTTCTCTCCCAATGAATTGGCGGGGAGTCGTGCCGCCCGTGAGCAACCCTTGGTGATAAAGGGTCGAATTGACAACTGTGAATCCGAGAGACTTCTCATCGACACGGGGGCCTCTCTTGATATCTTGTACTACTCTGCCTTCCAGATGATGGGGTTAAAAGACGCCATCCTGGAACCTAATCATGGAAGGCTAGAAGGTTTCACCAACCATAAAGTCGGTGCCAAGGGAACTGTTGGCCTACTGCTGGAAGTTGGCGAGCATCCCTTCCGAACCGTGGCTACAGTCACTTTCGTGGTCATGGATTTGACAAGTGATTATCACGCTATCTTAGGCATTCCAAGTCAATCAAAACTTGGGTTGGTCGCCTCCCTTCCTCAACAACGAGTTAAATTTCCTACTCGTGCTGAAATTGGATGCGTGAGGGCAACCGCCAAGGACTTCTTGAAACATGTCATGAAGAGCCGGAAAGCATCTAAAAGCATGGAGATAGATACTCCGAAAGACAACATCAAAAACTCTAAGTCTCTAAATACTACCCATACAAGCTCTAGGATGAGCTATATTCGAGAAATACTAGAAGAGGAACATGTGGTCCTAGAAATTGCAGATGACCAGGACATAGTTCAGTCCGTCCCGGAGACAGATCATGTTCTCGTCAACGGCCAGAACTCGGGGGCCAACCCTGACTTGAGGACAGTTGATCTGCCCGACGTTGACGAACTGATGCAAGAGGAAGGCCTCAACGTAAATGATAATGAGGGTAGAAGACTTAGAGAAATCATTATTGAGTCTTTGGAATTTCGAGACGGTCCAGAAATGGAGTTCGTGGATGAATTGGAAGAGGTAGTCATCAGCCCTGACTACCCCGAGCAAAAAAATTAAACTCGGGGGCCAGCTATCCCCGGAAGAGAAGGAAGAAATCATCTCCCTCTTAAAAAATAGTCTTGATGTCTTCGCTTGGAGAGTTGAAGATATGAAGGGGATTAATGAAGAAGTAGCCCTCCACCGCCTGGAAGTTGACCCATCTGCAAAAACCACCTCGCAGACAAGGAGAATCTTTGCAAGGGACAAGCAGGAAGCTATCAAGGAAGAGGTGCAAAAATTACTTAGCGCCGGGATCATCCGAGAAGTGAAATACCCCGTTTGGTTGACCAACGTGGTGATGGTAAAAAATCAAAATGGGAAGTGGCGAATGTGCATAGACTTCACTGATCTTAACAAAGCCTGCCCTAAGGACAGTTATCCTCTCCCCAGAATTGATAAGTTGGTTGACTCCATAGCGGGACACCGAACTCTCAGTTTCTAGATGCCTATTCAGGTTATCATCAAATAAAAATGGCGGAAGAGGACATTGAGAAGACGGCCTTCCAAACATCGGGGGGAAATTACTGTTATGTCATGATGCCCTTTAGGCTCAAGAATGCGGGTGCTACGTACCAACGCATGGTGAACGAAGTGCTTGGAGAACAAATAGGTCGTAACATGGAGGCCTACATTGATGACATGGTCATAAA
Organism: Adenophora triphylla var. japonica; assembly: GCA_022495995.1. Classification (NCBI taxonomy): domain Eukaryota; kingdom Viridiplantae; phylum Streptophyta; class Magnoliopsida; order Asterales; family Campanulaceae; genus Adenophora; species Adenophora triphylla. Next base: position 85,833 of record JAFEMH010005279.1, read on the forward strand.
GACCAAGGAGGGAAATCACGCCCCTGACCTGGAGGAAACTATAAACAATCTCCGAGCTAACAACATGAAGCTAAACCCAAGTAAATGCATGTTTGGGGTGACAGCTGGAAAGTTCCTAGGCTTCATGGTATCACAAAGGGGAATAGAGGCAAACCCTGAGAAAATCAAAGCCTTAATTGATATGAAGGAACCTACCAACATCAAGGAGGTTTAGAGATTGAATGGAAGAATAGTGGCACTTGGAAGATTCATTGCCAATTTCGCCGAAAAATCATTGCCCTTCTTCAAGGTATTGAAGGGGACCAAGAGCTTCTCCTGGACTCCTGAATGCTCTGAAGCATTCCTCCGGTTGAAGGAGTACTTGGGATCCCCTCCCTTGCTACGCAGTCCGATTACTGGTGAGATGTTGTATGTCTTCCCAGCCGCATCGGACCACGCAGTTGCAGCTGTCCTAGTGCGAAATGATGAAGGAACTCAGAAACTAGTCTACTATGTCTCTAAGGCATTGTCAGACGTGGAAAACAGATATTTCAATGTGGAAAAGATAGCGTACGCACTAGTTATTGCATCAAGGAAACTACGTGCCTACTTTTCTGCACATCCCATCACCGTGTATACCAATGAACCATTGAAGAAAATTCTGCATAAGTTGGATGGCTCCGGACGTCTCCTAAATTGGTCTATCGCTCTTACTGAGTTTGATATCACTTACCAACCAAGGAAGACCCTCCTGGCACAGCCTCTGGTTGACTTCATGGTCGAGACTGCCTTCATGGGTGAACATGTCCCACCTCCCGTAAGCATAGCTCACCGGAGGAAGAAGAGTCCCCCATTGAACTCCCATCCAACTGTTGCGTCCTATACACTGATGGCTCAGCCACAAAGGAGAGAAGCGGAGCCGAAGTGGTATTAGCAAGTCCTGAGGAGAGCACACCATCCAAGACATCATCCGATTCAAGTCCCCTGCCTCCAACAACCAAGCTGAATATGAGGCTCTAATATTTGGTATCGAGTTGGATTCCTTCTATGGAGCAACTAAAGTGGCGGCATTCTGTGACTCCCAACTTGTTGTCAAACAAGTAAAGGGAGAGTATAACACCCAAAACCCCGTACTTACCAAGTATAGAGACCTGGTCCTTGACATGACGAAGAAGCTGGAGTTCTTCTATATCAAGCAAATAGGCAGGGAAGATAACCAAGCCGCGGATGTTCTATCTAAACTAGCGACTATGGATGTGTCTGAGTACAACTCCAATCCATACGTAGCTTTTGCTGAAGAACCCGCATATGAAAGACTACAAGTCATGCTCCTAGATGAAGAGGAGAGATGCTGGATCAATGACTACATAGATTACATCGAGAAGAGCCAACTCCCAGAAGATGCAACGCAAGCTAAACTTATCAAGAAGAGATCACCAAGGTTCGTTGTGATAAATGGAGTCCTCTACCGACGATCCTTCACTAAGCCCCTGCTGAGGTGTGTCTATCCCAAAGAAATTGAGAATCTCTTGGCCGAAGTACACGAAGGCGTTTGCGGCGGACACCCGGGGTCTAGAACCTTAGCTGACAAGATCATCTTGCTAGGTTACTATTGGCCAAACTTGAGGGAGGACGCGCAAGCCTATGTTAGAAAATGTGATAAGTTCCAAAGATTCTCTGACATTCCTAGACTCCCAGCAGTTGAGCAAACTCTTGTAATACCTATATGGCCATTTGATATGTGGGGGATCGACATCATTGGACCCTTCCCTCCCGCCCGAGGCAATTGCAAGTATGTGATAGTAGAAGTCGACTACTTCTCCTAATGGATTGAAGCGAAAGCATTGGCCAAGATAACGGAAGAGAACGCAATCAACTTCGTCCATGACCACATCCGGTGTCGCTTTGGGCTCCCACACACAATCAGTTCGGATCATGGACTCCAATTCTCTACGGCATTCACAGCGGAGTTGAGCAGAGTAAGAGTCACGCCAAATCATCAGTAAGTAGACTTCAAGGCAACGGACAAGTGGAGGCTGCTAACAAACTGGTCCTAACAGCCCTTACTAAGAACCTTGAAGGACGCGAGGGCAGATGGTTGGACGAACTTTCCCTAGCCTTATGGCCTGTTCGCACAACCACCCGGGGGCCAACCGGGGAAACCCCATTCGCATTAACCTTCGATTCTGAGGCTATGGCACCGGATGAAATGGCTATCCCTACTCTGAGAAATTCCCATTATGATGAGCAAGTCAACAAGGTAAATAGGCTCCTAGACTTAGACCTGATAGATGAAAAACGACTAGCTACGCAGATGAGAATGGTGAATTACATGCAAAGGACCAAGGCATACCATGGCAAGAGGGTCAACAGAAGAGTATTCCAAGTAGGTGATTGGGTACTAGAAAAATTGAAGTTACTGGTCGGAAGGCAAGAACTGAACAAGCTCTCCCCAAATTGGGAAGGTCCCTACATCATAACTCAAGTCATTCGAGCAGGGACCTACAAATTAAAGACTAAGGAGGGGAAAGAGCTCAAGCATCCGTGGCATTCCGACAATCTTAAGAAGTACTATCATTAGTGTTAGTTTATTTTATGTATTAGATTAGTTCTTAATTATTAGTCTTTTACCCTTTTTAGCATGGTAGGATTGCAGTTCGATGTAATCAAGTTCAGTTTATGGAATTTACTTCTTCGACGTGCAAAGCAACTACCACTACTAACACAACATTGGAAGACGAGGATCCTATCCTCGACTCTTCAAAGGACAAGCCAATCGTCTAGCCTACCTCGGCACAAACGACTAAATGGCTAACATCAACCTACGTACGAGTCACCTTCCTCGGCGTAAGGAGATGAAAAAGAAGGAAGCCTAACGTCTTGATGAGGAAACCCCTCGGCTCAAATGACTACAGGCAAGACCATCTAAAACCTATGTACGAGTCATCTTCCTCGGCATAGGGCAATGAAAAAGAAGAAAAATCTTAACAGTCAGGACAGAGGAACCTCCCTCGGCCTAATGACTTGCCTCACGTCTAGATGAGGAAACACCTCGGCATAAAATGACTACATGCATTCCACGTCTAAAACCTGTGTACGAGTCATCTTCCTCGGCATTAGGAGACAACAAAGAAGAAAATATCCAACAGTCAAGACCGAGGAACTCCACCTCGGCCTAATGTCTTGAATAGGCCAAATTGCCAGAACTCTTAAGACCGAGCTAGCCTCCCGTCTTATATAAAAGAGTGAAGTACGAGGAACCTTCCTCGGCCCCCCTAAAGCGGGCTTGTACTTATGCAAAGCCCACAAACAAGCATTCAAACACAGTTTATAATGTCAACAACGGCGTGAATTGGAAGGAAAGGACATTTCATTAATATTCAATAAGAGAATTACAAAGGTTCTATCCTATTACATCAAAAGAAAGAAAAACATTCTAAGGCTTCTGAGCGATCTCCCCAAAGAAAGCCTGCTCGTCGGCCCCGGCATTTAGCTCAGCAGCAAGGGTAGTGGTGACGGTGACTTGCTCAGATCGAGCATTGACTTGAGCCTCCTCGTCATTTTGCTCAGCATTATGCTCTTCTCCATCCTCCTCACCCTCATCCTCAATCTGTTCTATTAAGGCATTAAGATTATCAGGATCGACGGACGGAGGAACCCAAGCTTCTTTGCCTGCTCAAGCATCCATCATGTCCATCACATTCAAGTTATATGCAGAGTAAGGAACGAGGTGGTGAAGAGACCGAGCTGCCTCATCATACCCACCTGTCATATTAGTCGAGTAATGGCATTTAAGTCAAGACCATAGGAGGTGTTCACCATAAGCCGACGGGCCAAATGCAGGTAGCCATCCTGAAATATAGTGGTTGTTTTATTATTTACAGCGTCTTTGAAGGCCTGACTACCCCTAAAAAGAGCAATTGCCTCCTCTTCCTTGGAGGGAATAACGGCCTCTAGCTCTCGGCACTTAGCCTCAGCCACCTCGGCTCTCTGCATGACCTCGACTTTGAGCTTCTCTAGCTCAGCCATCTCAGCATCTTTTAGCCGGAGGGCTTCCTCGGCTTTCAAACTGGCGTCCTCGGCTTTCTTCACCTCCTCCTCGGTCTTGGCCTTAGCCGCCTTCTCAGCATCAAGCTCAGCATCCCTGGCCTTCAGCACCTCAGCTACTGCTGCTAGCTTGGTCTCCCCCTTCCTAAGGCTGGTCCTGAGCTCAGCCATTTGCTTGTCCACGGCCTTATTAAGAACATTCTCGTAGGCCGACACGGTGGCAAGCTGCAATATTGATAAACGTCAGAAATCATGCAAGTACAAAGTGCAAGAAGTCAAAGTACGAGATAGTCCCCTCGGATATCAACAGCCCCTTCCGGCTGAGCAAGTTTTCCTTGCTAGGTTTATCCCGGACCAACTTCTCATATGCCTCCTCATCCAGGTCCCTTTGGACAGGTGCTCGGCCCAGCCTAACGTGAGCGCCCTCCCTAGCAAGTAAGGGGAGGCCTCTCAGGGGTTTAGGCGTAGCTATAAGTTGTCGAGCTAGCTCCTCGACATCAGGATAGGAATTGATTGTTAGAGGGGTGAGAGCTGGAGGAGTAGAAGCATCAGCAGCCCGTTTGGAAGGAGGCTCCTCAGCAGAACTAGAACGAGGCCTCTTCTGGCTCGAGGACCTTTGAACGAGACCCGTCTCCTCAGTAGACGGGATATCAGTTTGTATCTCGGTCTCAGCAGTTGCAATATGGGGGCTATGCCCCTCGGTTGTTTGTTTATCTCGGCTTCCCGAGGTCTCCTCCTCGACATTAACGGCCTCCCCTATCGGCTTGACGGGCAAGGCAACATTCCCCTTGGTAGCCAGGAGGAGTTGACGACGAGTTGCCTCGTCCTTCCTATGAGAGACAGCCGAGGCCTTAGCTAATTGTCTCTTCATCTTGATTAATTCCTTGGGATCAACTGCGTCGTCTGAGGCCATCTCGGCTTTTGTTCAGGGGTTAAATCTGTAAATACGAAGAAGAGATAGTTATAACGTAGATAAAACAAGCAATAATGTACAAGTATCAAAAATGAGGAAAGAGGAATTACAGCCTACGACGTTGTCCTCTATAAGGCATTGGTCCTTGGGGTCAAGCTTACAGCGTTCACAATCAGCATGGAAGACCAGACCGGGATGGACCCTCCAGTCGTTAAATCTTCTCCCCTATTGACGGGGACGAGAGGCACCACGCTATCCCTCGGTCCCGGCATTAACCCATCTTGAACATAATAACGATCATCAGCTTCCAAGGCCGACCAATCGAGCAAACCTACCCCGGCAAAATCAGTAAGCCGCTTAATCAAGTCCGCGGTCCATTCAGCTCGTAACACTCTCTTGGGGGCAGCAGGCTCATCAGTAGGAGAAGGGAACTCCCAACCTTGGCGGCTCTCCACTCTAATCGCATAGTTCTCCCAGCCTGATACTTTGCTAGACATAGGAAGGATGATCTTCGGTTTCTTAGAATCACTCCTTATCACTATAAGCCTAGTCTCTTTGGCGTAGCTGATAGAGAAGAAATGATAGAAGGCAGCTTGGGTAGGCTCAAAGCCTAAACTACGGCATAAGACAATGAAACTCACAAGGACCCTAGTCCCGTTGGCTCCTAGCATAGCCGGGACGGCTCTCATGTCTCCTAGAAACTCATTAATAAAAGGATCTAAAGGGAGACGAAGTCCCTGCTGAAATTGCTTAAAGTAGAAGTGGACGTGGTTATCATTATAATAGAACATGTTCCTCTCTCTCTCGTTCTCAAAAGAGGGACGGCCGACGTAAGTTAACTTATACTCGTTCCTATCCACTCCATACTTGGAGTATAGTGCCTCCAGCATGGGATCCCCGGCCCTAACTGGCTTTGGCCTAGGATGAATAGCTCTACCTCGGCCTCCTCTACCTCAGCCACCTCTCCCTCGTCCTCTACTTGTTCTCCTTCGACGAAGGCATCTACAATCTTGGTAGATGTGGAGGCCTCACTCCCTCTTCCCGTCATATCTGCAAAAAGTCGAGGAACAAGAATCAGTAAAATCGTCCAAGGCATGAAGACGGGGAAGAGGAGGATTGCCCCTCCTCGTCATTTACTAGAAGTCCGAGGAGGGAGCCTTACCACTCAAACGAGGACGGTCAAGATGATCCGACGACGGGTAGAATAAATTGATATGCTCAATTATCTCGGCTCGGCTTTCAAATAATACTATACTGAGGGACATCGAATCAACTCTGTCTATTCTCGTCTTGTCCGGATAATGGATGTACATTCTCGTACATCCATACCTCGTCAACATTTCCCCAATCTCCGTCAAGTTCACCAACAACCATGGTCCTCTCTCTCTTCGGTAAACCCTCAGGTTGCCCTTGTGGTACCCATAACGGAATTGAGGGCTATGGTCCCAAGAACGAGTCATTTCTAAAACGAGACGTGGGTTCAAGAATATTATCAAGGCAAGAAACTCAAGAAAAGCTTCATGGGTTCAACAATGGCGATTTCAGAAATCAAAATCAACGAAACCCTAGAAAGTACGAACTTAAGACAGAAACAACAATGGAAGAAGAAATTATACCTATTTCTGATGAAGATTGGCGAAATCAAGCGGTGAATCGGACGCTTCTGAAGATTCTGGGCAACTCGAGCACTCAAGAACACGAAGGATTTTTTGAACCTTGGGGTTTCGCTCTCAATTCAACAAGAATTGTAAAAAGAAAAATTGAAAGGTTGGCGTTGTTTTTATACTCACTCAGACGGGTAAAACCCGAAAACAAAACGGGTCAACAGGTATGGCGCCCCCAACATTAAATGTGGTGGTGGTTTCCAAGGCGTGTGTCAGAGCATAGTGGACCACGCCTCATCATTGTACTAGTAACCGGCGGATAATGGAACGACACACATTTGAAGTGACATTGCCACGTGACGACCTATTCGTATTCTCATAGCCGAGGACGAGATCACTTTCTCCTCGTCATAGCTGAGCTAGAAAGTCGGGGGCCACTGAACAGTATAAACCGAGATACGAACATGGCTTGTCCGGGTAAGACCCAATTGGATTGGGCCATAAACATTATCCATTAGTTTCAGCTATGAGGTAAGACTTGGGCTTCCTCGTCTATCTATCTCGGCATCAACAAGGCCAACCAAGGCTCAGCAAGTGAGCATAAACAAAACCCAACTCAAAGGGCTGAGGAGACCTCCCTCGTAGGCCGAGATCATCTCCCTTGAGGACGTGGTGCCTCCCTCGGTTATGATATTATCACGACGGGCTCCACTTATTCCTCCTCCCTTCCCCGGCTCATCATGGACCGAGATGGCCATGTATGACGAGGAAGGGAATATATGTATCTCGGCACACCGGCATGGCAATCTATCAATCATATTTCAATAAAGACAATAAGCAGTTACAATCTTAATAGGACTGTAACCACCTCCTGTACCAATTCAAGTCAAATAAGAACTCTCCAACAGATATAATTCTCCTAGGATTATATCTTATCTCTTTACAGTCCAAGTTCAACATGGATTCTACATATTTATCCCTATAAATACAAGCCATTATTTTCATATTTTGGTACGTTATCTCTTTGACTCAAAGGTCTATCAATTTGATTTCTCTCTATACAAACCGTGAACTTATCTCACGCCGGAGGGCCTTCGCCGGTGAAGCCCCGGCTTAGTTTACGTTTACTGTTTTATTTTCAAGCTATTCAATCGCCGGAGTTAGAGCTGCAAACGGGCCGGATTCGAGTCGGGTTTTGATTGAAGAAAATACGAGTCGGGTTTACTCGAGTCGGGTCGAGTTGTTTAAAAGGTTGCCGAGTCCGACTCGGGTTGTGGGAGCCGAGTTCCTCGAGTACCCGGGTTCGACTCGTTCATGCCATGGTGAGTCGAGTGAGGCCGGGTCGAGTCGGGTTACCCGGCTGTAGCTCAAATTGGGCATTTGATTTTTTTTAAAAAGCAAATGTAGCAGCAACAAATTGGGTATTTGTATTATTTTCTCTCATTACTCACTCTCTGTAAACACACACACACACTTACTCTCTCTCTTTCTCCCCCTTCAGTCTCCTTCTCCATCTCCGATGATCGGAGGACGGCAACATATGTTCCTCTGGTGACGCTTCTCTACCCCTCCCATCCTCCTTCTCCATTCCCTCTCTCGTTTCTCTCTATCACCTCCTCATTATACTTTTTCTCCGAATTCTCTCTTTCCAGATCTGACCGAAATGTTTTAGATCTGGCCGGAATTTTCAGATCTGACCGGAATGTATGGTGCGATTTTTGATATTCTTCTCCGATTTTCTCCGATTCTCTCCCTCTTTCTCTCTTCTCCAACCGGAATGTATGGTGCGAGTTTCTGATTTTAATTTTTCATATTTTTTGGTTAATGGGTGCGAGTTTCCGATTCTCTCGCTCTTTCTCTCTTCTCCGATTCTTACTCAGCGAACGTCTCATTCGAGTACCCGGATATACCCGACCCGACTCGACCCAGAAAACGGTCCTGATATGTGAGACGAATTCGACCCGAGTTTTTGCATGGAGCCGAGTCGATCCCGGGTCAATTCGAGTCGGTCCGGGTTGACCCGATGGGTACCCGCCCGAATTAACAGCCCTAGCCGGAGTACAACCGACCGCTGGATTTGGGCTAATTCGACTTTTTGGCTACATCAAAATCAATAACTATTTTCTACTTACTTTCTCTCTCCTATTTTGCTTTTCATACTAATAACATATTTTTTTTTAATTTTTGTGTAAAATCAAAATAAAAATATTAAATTGGGATGGATTTAAGGATAAAAGGTTCAAGTTTGAGTCACCATTCAAAAGGATTTGTTTGTGAGCCTATTTTGTCATAGAATAACTTGTACTCTATTTTCGCAGTTGGACACTAATTTGTTAAAAACAAATTTTTAACCTTATTAATAATTCTTGCATTATATTTGTTTAATATTTTAACGATTTTTTTTATTTTTATTTTTTGAACAAGATCATATGCCACTCTTAAATAGATCTCAAAAAATAAATATAGATTTCAAAATGAAAAAAAGAAGCAAGCAACAAGTGGACATGAGTAGGAAATTAGCTTAAAGAAAGTAATAGTTTTCCTGTCATTTTCCATATATATGGTACATTTAAATTCTAGAACTATCTTCTTTAAATTCAAACTTCTCTGGATTGATGAGGTAATCATAAGGATTTGAAACCATCTCTGTTTGGGTAGGAAAAGGCCGACCATGAATAATTTTATAAAAGTGAAACATATACTAAATCAAATTAATAATGATTAAAATAGAAGAAATATTTCCTCCGTTTTAAAATGTTTGTTTCATTTGACTTTTTTGTTAAACTTTGATCACAAATTTATGAAAAATTAATCATATTTATAAAATTCTAAAAATTGTTATTGATAATATTATTAATGGTGAATGAATAGGAATAGAAGTATATGGCAAAATCCACATAGGCAAAAAGCTTCTGTTGTGAAATTGGTGCTCTCCCGTTGCAATCAAGATAAAGAAATCAACACACCCACACGTACAAGAAAGAAATAATCACACACGAGAACACAAGAGTTGTTTACCCGGTTCATTCACCAACTCGTGAACTACGTCCGGGGGCAATTGCCAAGCCAATATGTATTAGTCTCCTCTCTAATATGTTGCTACAATGAGTTCTAGGCCGGATCTATGTTTATATAGTAATACAAGGAACCCTAAATCTAATTTAAGAAGAGTTCTAATCAAAATAGGAAACAAATCTGCTGCAGAAAATTCTGATCCGACACGTGGGCGGTCGCCCACCACAACATGGGCGGTCGCCCAAGCCAAAATTCCCCGAGCCCAAACCTTCTGTACTCATGGGCGGTCGCCCACCCCCCCATGGGCGGTCGCCCACCATGGCAGAAAGTTTTTCCCGAATTTCCTCCTTGATTCAGCAATTCCTCCGACTTAGGCCCCTTTTCTCCTTGTAGTTTAGGACTCCAATCCCAACAATCTCCCACCGGAGACTAAACTAACAAACATAGAATCACCCATTAACTCCCACCACGGAGTAAAGACCTTCGAACACATTCCCCTCATCCATATTGGCTTGACACTGCCACACCTCTCCTCAAGTAATAAGGCGAGTTGAAACCAAGCGACGTTTCAACCTCTCCGTGTTAGATCGTTTTTGCCTCCCCAAATCAGCTTCTACCTTGATTTCTCCCCGCAAGTCTAACTTCGCCTTCTCCCTCCAGACCCACCTTCCTCGCAATGCCTCCCCTTGAAACTTGGACACACCTTGTTTCTTGCATCGACTGTTCTTGGTCTGAATCCGCTCTCTGTTAGGGCCCTTGGACATCCACACCGCGTTGATCAACTTTGTGTCCTCCCCAACATACCGTTTCTTGATGTCTCCCCTTTTCACACCAACAGGCCGGTTCTTAAGCCTCTTGCTCCTGTGATGATGTTGCCATTCGCGGGAAAATTCGATTTTTGCGTTTCTTTGAAAAACCAAATAAAACCGGAAAAACGGAGTCGCCACGCCATTTTAATTTTGAAGGCCAAAACTTTGAAAAAAGCCCGAGATCAGAGATTTAGGTTCGGAGGTCATGTTACGCGTCGGGAAGGACGTTAGTGTGCACCCGACGCGCCTCGTAAAACGAGTCTTCCAAGCTGAAAATCATTTTGTGTGTGTGTGTGTGTGTTTTGGCCAAAATAAGTTGAAATTCAGAAAAGTAAAAATTGGGATATCTTTTTAAGACTTTAAACTGATCCCATGATTTTTTGGAAGATTTTTGGATTGAGATTTGGTACTCAAAAGACCTTTTGAAGTTGAGAGCCATTTCTGCCAGAATGAAAAAGGCAGTGGACCTTTGATTTTAAAAGGGATTCAAGGGTCTTAAAACTTCATAATCTGGATAAACTCAGAGAATGAAAGTTGTTTTAGACACCTTAAATAAAGTTTGTGCGAAGGAATTTTCCATTTTGGAGAAGATTTGAGGGGTCAAAACCTTCTGGAAACCTCAGATATGAGATCTGGATTCCCAGAAGCTGATGAACTAGCCTCTGAAAGAAAATTTGAAAAGAGGAGTTTTACTCACCCAAAAAATAAGGTAAAAATATGTCTGGAAAGCTCTGGATGTTGGCTACAAAAAGTATTTTGTAGTCAACACCAAATTCTAAGTTCATCTGTGTCCAAAAATTAAGACCATGGACTGAGGTCTGAGAAAATTGCTACTGGACAGCAACTTCTCAAGAAAGAAAATATGATTTTAAGGGGGGTTTTGCATCCATGCTTGTCCCCATTTCCCTAGGTTTTGGTTAGTGATCACTAGACATTTTAGTGGTGTATCAACTATACCAAACCATCCTTGGGGTACATTAGGACTAAGCATTTCATTTGCTTGGGAAGGGGAATTTTATCCTTTGAAATCAAGATTTTATGCTTGAAAATGGTTTTTTAGGGTTTTGAAAATGAGTTTTCTTTGCAAGAAAGTAAGAAAGCTTTAAAAATAATGTTGATCTTTGTAGAAGATCATCCATGGAGATGGTCTTCCATGGAGATCTTCTTAGATCTAAAGCAAGAAGATGAAAGAACTACATTTTGTAGTTTGAAGATGCATGCATGGATGAGATTTAGGGTTAGGAAGAGGAGGGTTTACCAATCTTCCTTGTGTTCTTGAGTGTTTGGCTTGAGTGTATGAGTGTTTAGGGCTTTAATATGAGAGTGAGTGGATGAGTATGAGTTGGGAAAGATTGGAGAGAAAATGGTGACAATTCTAGTGAATTCTCACTGTTTTCTCTCTATATTTCGCCAGAGGTTCGGTGCAAAATGTGTTCTTCCTCCTTATTTTTGTGACTCGGAGGGCTCAATTTATAGCCCTCCCGAAAATGCAAAGGTATCCGCGCGGATGGATCCAGCGGCGTGCACTGTTCATTAAATGCGGCTTCACTTTGGACAAGGGGAATAATCTTTTTCAAAATTCAAATTAATGACGGTTTTGTGTCTCCACCATTGCTATTTGTGGTTTTATTCTTTTGTTTTTCTTTTTAAGATTCTTTTTAAGGTTTAACCTTAAATAACAATGCCCATTTTACCCTCACTTTGTTAGGAAAGTTAGGATTGTTAGGAATTGTTAGAAATGTTAGGAATGTTATAACTTTCGTTAATTTTCTAACGAAAATACTAACAAACTCAAATTGGAGCACTTACAGTAGCCCCTCGGCGACGGCGCTTTCGAAGGAAGCGGGGTCGTTGATAAGAGTAAGGCTCCATATTTGACAGGATGATCAAGTGATCGAGTGGTTGAACCTATTTAATAGGCTACCTACGTATCCCGAGTGGGAATCAAGCCGGCCGTAGTTCGGGTCTTTCGACTATCTTTAGTCGTCGACCCTGGAGTGACTGTTTTAGGATGTCAACCTGGCGAGCGAGTTCTACAGTCGATTGCTGAAAGAAACTCTGCTGGGGATAAGAAATGACCCTCTTTGGTCTGATGGCTAGGGTTGTATATCCGCTCTGCTGGGGATAGGAATGACCATTTTGGTCTGGTGGCTGAACCTAATGATAGGCTACCTACGTATCCTCAAGAGGAATCAAGCCAGTCGTAGTTCGGGTCTTTCGACTATCTTTAGTCTTCGACCCTACTGCTTTAGGAAAGTCGCCTTAAGATTTGACTATTTTTGGGAAGTCACCCTATGATCTGACTATTTTTGGGAAGTCACCCTATGATCTGACTGTTTTGGGGAAGTCACCCTAAGATTTGACTATTTTTGGGAAGTCGCCCTATGACTATTTTTGGGAAGTCACCCTATGATCTGACTATTTTTGGGAAGTCGCCCTATGGTCTGACTATTTTTGGGAAGTCACCCTATGATCTGACTATTTTTGGGAAGTCGCCCTATGATCTGACTGTTTTGGGGAAGTCACCCTATGGTCTGACTATTTTTGGGAAGTCACCCTATGATCTGATTATTTTTGGGAAGTCGCCCTATGGTCTGACTATTTTTGGGAAGTCACCCTATGGTCTGACTATTTATGGGAAGTCATCCTATGATCTGACTGTTTTGGGGAAGTCGCCCTAGGGGATGATTGCGATTTATCGCTTTCCTCGTGTTGTGTGTGATAGCGTTTTAGGCGCCTCAAACCTTAATGATGGCGTCTTAGGTGCCTTGAACCTTGATGATGGCGTCTTAGGTGCCTCGAACTTTGATGATGGCGTCTTAGGTGCCTCGAACCTTGATGATGGCGTCTTAGGTGCCTCGAACCTTGATGATGGCGTCTTAGGTGCCTCGAACCTTGATGATGGCGTCTTAGGTGCCTCGAACCTTGATGATGGCGTCTTAGGTGCCTCGAACCTCGATTATGGCATCTTAGGTGGCTCGAACCTTGATGTTGGCGTTTTAGGTGCCTCGAACCTTGATGATGGCGTCTTAGGTGCCTTGAACCTTGATGTTGGCGTTTTAGGTGCCTCGAACCTTGATGATGGCGTCTTAGGTGCCTCGAACCTTGATGATGGCGTCTTAGGTGCCTCGAACCTTGATGATGACGTCTTAGGTGCCTCGAACCTTGATGATGGCGTCTTAGGTGCCTCGAACCTCGATGATGGCGTTTTAGGTGCCTCGAACCTCGATTTGAAATGATTTCCTTTGATGGTTTAGGATAGATGGTCCTCTAGTGGACTTCATTTGAAGGGATCGGTTTTACGTCTGCTGCCGAAGGAAAGGATGACCGTGCTGGTCGAGTGGCTGGACCTAATGATAGGCTACCTACGTATCCTTAAGAGGGAATCAAGCCGGTCGTAGTTCGAAATCCACTGACGCTTAGGAAACAGTCTAGGATCCTGGGCCTTTTGATAATTCGGAGGTTGTCACCTTAAGGAACTAAAGCCTACGTCGCTATTTGCAGAGATAGGGATAGCTAAAGCTACGGGTAATCATGCAACAGTTGAGATATGTTGAAGAACTAACGTACCTTTGCTGTGCTTACCTGCAGGAGAGCAAGTCGCGGGGGCTGTGTGGTAGTTGACAGTGTTGAGAGTCTCGATGTATCTGATCGAGATGTTGAAACATTTAGGGGCGTGAGGTACCTCTGACCGATTGGCATTTGAACTTGACGTCCCTGACCGATTTGCATTTGAGGACTTGGCATCTCTGACCGATTTGCATTTTGAGAGCTTGGCATCCCCGACCGACTGGCATTTGATTTGCATTTGAGAACTTGGCGTCCCTGACCGATTTGCATTTTGAGAACTTGGCGTCTCTGACCGAACTGTATTTGAGAACTTGGCGTCTCTGACCGAATTGTAGACACTGGAGGTGGTCTTCATTGGGGGCTGTTTTCATCCATTTGTGGACATTAGAGGCCGTCTTTAGCAAGTTGCAGACGCCGGAGCTTGTCTTTGCCAAACTGTAGATGCTGGAGGGCGTCTTCATCCATTTGTGGACATTGGAGGTCGTCTTTAGCAAGTTGCAGACGCCGGAGCTTGTCTTTGCCAAACTGTAGATGCTGGAGGGCGTCTTCATCCATTTGTGGACATTGGAGGTCGTCTTTGGTGAAGATCATCCTTGCCGAAAAGGGGGATTTGATTTCACGTTTGAATTCCTGCATTCGTTAGTGAAGAGGAAGATGCACATATGGCATTCATGATGGCGGATGCATGCATAGAACCAAAAATGATTATGAGATGATGCGTTTATTTGCTTTCGAAGATGCACTTGGCCTAAGCTTTTGGCAGGGAAATTACGATTTATGATTTTCAATCACTTAGGATTTTTCCTATTGATTCAAGTTTTGTGCATGCTACATGAGCCCTGGGGAGATTTTTGTGGGGATGCATGGTGATGAGAGGGGATATATGTGTTGTTGACTGTTTGGGACAAGCTTTGAGCTGGTGGGGTGATATCCTTTAGTCGCGGACTGAATTGCATGTTATTGATGAGGTCAATTTTGATCTTGGTATGAAGTTGGATTTGAACCCCGGGTCTCGATTGAAATTTCTTTTCAGTCTCGGACATTTGAAGCTGACGACATGCTCTAGAATCAAAGCATGTTGACATGAATGAACCCTCTTTTGCTTGGGTTAGTTGTGATTTGACGAAATGCCGATATGAGGAGATTCCCAATTCTCAACTTTTGATGATGCAGGAGTTGCCATATGCCAAGTTCTAAAGCCGAAACTCCAAGACAGTTGTTGAGGTGACCAGGCCTTTCTTCGAAGATAGGTGTGACTTGATAAAGCCCCATTCCATGGAAAAGACATGGCGAAAACCACGGAATCTTTCTCTCGAATGATTTGATGAAGCCCCAGGTTTGACAAAGCGTCACTACAGAGGTCCAGCTTAAAGGTTTGACCGACATACCGATGAAGTACCGAGCCAATCGATCAACGTGAGAGCCTTCAAGGTGAAGTTGTCATGAAGGGAGAAACCCATCTTTGATACCGACTATGAAACTAGAATCCTCTCTTCGAAGAGTGTCTTCCATATGGGAACCGTTAGCCATAGTGGCACTTGGCTTGTTCGTGGCTTCAATCATATTCACCCTACTTTTTTTTTTAGGGAATGGATTGTTGATCGTATTGGGTCCTTGGGGTCCCCTTTTCGATCGGCTTCTCACACCGCCCTTTTTCAGAGTCGTGTTGGAGGTGGAAGAAACCCGGTATCCGTAAGCAGGTGCGACAACTCGCCGCTGATTGTAAGCCCTCTCAAATTTAGCCCCGGAATTGATCATTGCCCGTAGATCCGGATAGAGGAAATTGCTAAGTGAGGCCCTCGGATGTGGTTTCGGGCGTGACCGAAAGATGTCTAGTTGTTCCTCTTCAAAAGGAGGAGTTGCCATCTTGCTTGTAAAAGTCCCCGATGTTCTCGTCTGACGCCGCATTGTTGTCTGCAGTCAAATCTATTTGCTTCCCACTCCAAGTTAGCTAGTAGTCTAGTCCCATGTAGCCCTGGCCTCGGATTTTAAGCGGAAGAACCATTTTAGAGCACCGGACTTCAAAGAGAGATCGAAATAGTCACCAACCGCCGATTGGCGCCCCTTTTGACCTTCATTGCCAAGGTATACGTGTCCAGATGGGTTTTCGGGCATGTAGTGCCATCAAAGAGATCCAAATTAGGCATCACGAATTTGTGGGGAACAAAGGAGTCCGGTTCGTTGGCCGGAAAGCGAGACTTCTTAGCAATCAATTCAGCAATCTGTGCTTTCATTTCCTTGTGTCGTTCCACGAATCAAGCCAAATGAGGGTCTTGTGGTGGAACCATGGCATTCAAACCAATGATCGAGCTAGAGAGAGGAGCTACCACCGGCGGCATACAGGTGGAGGGAACGGCCGATCTGGGACATAGGTGAAATCCCGTCCTTGGCCCGAATCACCCCGGGAGCTTCGAGTAGGACCCCGGGCAAAGGGATAGAACCTTGCGGCTTGTTGTTGATTTTCAACCGGCAAAGAGGGCAAAGGCGCCTCGATGTAGCCGGGTAACTCGAATTTCCTGAGTGAGGCCCATAAGTAGGCTTAAGTGCGGGTCGCCGTCCCGATTGTTGAATTGCATAGCCGAAGGTGCATGACCAGTGGGGTACTGCGGTCCCGATGATTCTCGATGAAACCGGGATGAAGGCTTAGTAACCCATCGAAGCCTGAGTGAGGAATGGATTTGTGAAAGCTGTGTGAGGAGCGGCCGAGCTAGCATCATTCCGAGGAAGGGCTTCGACCGTTGCCCCGACTGCACCGTGGAAGCATTCCAAACCTGCCGCGAAGGACCCGATAGATTGGTTCCAAACCGAGGTGGGATTCCAATTTGCCGTGGTATTCCGAGGTAACCCCAACCATGAGGAGACATTCCGCATCGATTTTGCCCCCGCCGAGGAGCCGTGAACCGATCGGTTACGTTAGAATGCACGGGTCCAAAGAGTCTCGTATTTGGGGTTTGCCGTCCCGTTGAGACGGCCATGAAGGGATCTTGTGAGGCTTGTGCGGTGCCTGGGATTGGATATCTTGAACTGGGTTGCCGTCAAGGCATTTCAAACCGATGTAACCGAGAAGCTCCCGATGGATCCGTACCGAACCGCCGAGGCATACCAAACCGCCGTGACATACCGAGCCGACTCCCGATCGCTGAGGCATACCATACTGGCCCAAATCGGATCAAGTCAATTTGTTTCCCCAAACGACCGTCCTGCATCGAATCAGAATGTATATCGACCGAGGCCGAAAGGATGGCCGATTCGCAAGTTGAGAAGAGTGTGAGGAAGGTGGTGGTAGTCTGTCTGGCCAAGATAGGGATGGGGATCCTTTTCCTCTTCTACCGTGAAAGTTCCATCGGGGTTGAGGGCAATCGTCAAACCAAAATTCCTGACATCTTCCAAGGATGAACATCGAAACCTCATTCTGATTGGCACAAGGAGTTTTATGGACTCAGGTTCCAATATTAGCCATAGAAATATGATGAATTTCTGGTCTTGGTTAAAATTCCGTCCTCGTCCTTGGACATCAAAGAACTGCACTTGACTAGCCCATGACCAACATGGCGATCAAATCTCATCTTGCTTGGTGGAGCCTTGGTCTGAAGAGATGTATTTGCGAAGTCTTGATTTGGAAGAAGTGACTTGGCAAAGCCTCGGTCTCATGACTGTGAATCTGACACAATTAGAGAGGCTTCAACCTGGTAGGCACTGCAGACTGATACTGAACAGAGACCCAACCCATCTTGTAGCAGAGTGAAGAACCAACGTTCTTGAATTATCATGTAGCAAAAGAGGCAACCCATCCTTCCATATTTACTTTATTATTTTCTTTATTCAATTAGTCAACCGAAAGAAAAGACAATTTAGAAATGTATACCTGCAGGGGCATATTTTCGAAAAGTGGGGACGAATCCCCGATTTGTATTATTTGATGGCCTCATTTGACGAAGGCACAAAAGAACTCGCTTTGGGTTTGACTCTTTTGAGAGAGCATAAGTTTAGAAAGGTTTGTAAAAGTGTATGGAAGCCCCTGCTGACAGAAAATTAGTGTTTAGCTCTATTTTTCCTATAATGTAGAAAAAGAAGACTTGTCGAGACATCTGAAAACATGTTTTATTCAAAATGATCACAAGATTGCTTAAAACCCT
This sequence comes from Adenophora triphylla var. japonica, assembly GCA_022495995.1. NCBI lineage: Eukaryota > Viridiplantae > Streptophyta > Magnoliopsida > Asterales > Campanulaceae > Adenophora > Adenophora triphylla. The sequence continues at coordinate 103,906 of JAFEMH010005279.1, forward strand.
TTATTAATGTTCGGGTTATTCAACCCCTAATCTCGATATGAACAAACATTTTGATTAATCATGAGGAGAAAGTCAACTGATACCAAGAGTCGAAGTTGGCGAATGGTGAAGAGGGATCGTGTATAGGAGAGGCTATTGGTGAGGCCGGATTTTCTGGGATTTGAATGTGTTTATGACCGGACCATTTCTGGTTGCCTACGTTCCCCTCATTGTGAGGAGCTCAGGTCGCCGTAGTTCGGGCTTGAACTGTGTTTGGCTTTTAAAAAAAGGGGTATGAACATTTGTGGTACTTTTGGTGGAGAGGCTCGGATAGGAAGTTTGGATGATAAGGTGCGGGCCTTGAGGTGATTCCTTGACAAGTCATTTTGAGCGATTCCGTTGCTTCTTGATCGTCGTCCTTTATCGGGGGAGAAAGATTTTGAATGCAGCTTAAGGGCTTATGATATGTTTTTGCCGTTGCTTTAACTGCTCCTTTGTTGTCGACAACTTCCGTTCTTCGGGCTTTAATTTTGCCCATATGTCAAACCTTCTGATCGGCGGTGCTAGGTCCTTGGCCTCATTTTTTTTTTTGAAGCTTTTGTTTTCTTTTTTTTTGAAGCTTTTGTTTTTTTTTTTTTTTTTTTTTTTTTGAAGCTTTTGTTTTTTTTTTTTGAAGCTTTTGTTTTTTTTTTTTTTTTTTTTTGTTTTTTTTTTCGAGCACTTGAGGACGAAGGCAAGCTTCTGCTTGAACTTTCTTGATGCATGGGGGGCGGAGGCAAGCCCCTGTTTTTTTTCGATATGGGGTCGATCTCCCGATGCTGAGTGACCTTTTGTTGTTCTTCGATGCTGCCGCCGTTGTTGACTTGGTCAAGGTGATGATGGGGACATGTTTTGGAAAGTGTATGGCTTGATGGAGGCCTTTGTGAGGTGAGGAAAGTGTATAGGGAGGGCATTAGTTGACTTTCTCGCACCAATTAATTAAAATCTTAATCATTTCCAGAGATTATTTGTTGAGCAATGCGAGTGATCATTTAAAATAAAACCATTTCATTAAATGTAATGTAGGTGTGCAAATAATGTCTCAAGTCTAGCGAGAAAAGAAAAAGACTCTTTTATAGAAAATTTAAGATTAACTACAATGTCCAAGGAGGACTTGATTGAACGAAGAAAGTACTAGAACCTACGAAGGTTGACTAAAAGACTATTTTAATATTAAAGGATGGGTAGCCCCTAGTCTAGCTACTCTTTGTTGTTGGATCACGTCTCTATCCTTCAGCAGACTATGCTTGCCTTTGGTAACTTCAAGGAATTCCTCGCTCACCGGCCCTGACGGTTGCCTCATCTGCCATCAGATCATTATCATCCCATTTAACCTTGGCGTCAGTTGTGAACTTATCGGAGGGCGAGAGTTCAAAACATTTCACCAAATCCGGCTTTGCCATGGCCACATGCTTGTTGCAGTCAAACCATCCATTCTCAACATTTGTTGCGACTAAATCATCTGGCTTGTCAGAGTCTGTTGAATTCACAGAGTTTGAATCATAAAACTCAATCATGTTTACATTCGCGTTGTTTGGGAAATGATCGTTGGCGGGGTTGAGATCACTGAGGCGCTCGAGTTTGCCCTTCTTAATTAATCCCTGAATCGCCTTTCTCAAAGCTGTACAGTTGTCGGTCATATGACCGTGATACTGGTGGAAAGCACAATGCTTAGTGGTGTCAAAAGGGATTTTGGGATCCTTGGGCTGATAGTTTCTCATGGGTTCGAGGAGACCCTGCTCTAGCAAGCTATTTAAAACTTTGCTTAAGGGAACACCCAAATCCTCGGGATTCGAGATTTGGTCATTGACTTGGTCACCATTCTGAACAGGGTTTGCCGGTTTTGGTCCATTGGGGCGCTCAAGCTTGCCCGTTTCGATTAACCTTTGAACCGCTCTCTTCAAGACTATGCAGTTGTCGGTCGTGTGGCCATAATGATCATGGAAGGCGCAGTGCTTACTCATGTCGAGAGGTGCATTTGAGCTCCTTGGATGGTAGTCCTTGAGAGGCTCCAAAAGGCCTTCCTTTACTAAACCCTTGAAAATTAAGCCCATGGGCATCCCAAAATCATCAAAACGTTCTCGTTGCCTTAAAGGACCACCATTTCTTGGTTGCTTTTGGGTGCCGTTAATTGTACACAATGCTTTCTTTCCTTTACTGGATGTCGGAGCCGTGTTGGAAGGGTAAGGCTTATAGCGGTGAGACATGTTCAGACTCGTAGTTTTTTCCCGTGCACGAACCCTTTTGATGTAATCATCGATGTAATCGTCGAGATTTGACCTTTCGTAAAACTCATTCGTGTCAGATACACAAGATTGGTATGGTGAGATGGCCCGAGTCGAGCGATCGTCGATACCCTCGTTGCTAGGCTTTTCTTGTACCTTCTTAATTGGTTCTACCAATAATCCATTGGACGAGTCAATAGGAACATTAGGACTGCATGACCCCGCCACAAGATTGGCATTAGCAAACGAAACCACAGTAGGAAGTACTCTGGTGGGAGGAATGACAGTCTGAGCATTAAAAGCGTGACCGTAACCTTCCTCATAAGGCCTGGCAGTTGCCGAAGATGAAGATATATGGCTTGTGATGGGTGGATACCAGGGAGCAGTGAGTGCGGATCCAGAAGGCTGCTGAAAACATGAGGTTTGAGGCATCGTAACAGTAGGATTGAATGTGTCTTGACCACACTGAGGAACATGACTGCAAGGGAAATGTGTATACTGTACTTGATGAGCAGGAGCAGCTTGCGTAACGGCCGGGTGGAGAATTTGATGAGGAGCATTTGACCTTGTTGGACTTCCCAACCGGAGGGGCGGGGTAGAGCTCGGGGGATATTGTGAATACGGTGAGCCTGACGAAGTGGTGATAAAAGCCTGGTGGCCCACGTGATCTTGCAGTATCATAGGGGCCAGTGTGCTTTGAGAATTGGAGGAAGCAAGCTGGCCCCCTCCGAACCATGGAGCCTGAGAAACGAACTGTCCCATTCCGAGATGGTGACCCGAGCCAGACTGATGCGGTGAAGTAGTAAACTGACCCCTTCCAAGCTGCGGGGCGAAAGCCAACTGATTCAATCCTGGTGGTGAGACCTGAGAGGCACCGGGGGCAGGTTGACCTAGATTGGACTGTTGAGGAGTATCGAGCAGTAAGGGCTGAGATGTACTGAACTGACCAATTCCAGATTGATGGCCCGGGCCAGACTGAGGTTTTGGAGTAGCGAACTGACCCATTCCAAGCTGCGGGACAGAAACAGACTGATTGAAACCCAAAGGTGAAAACTGAGAGGTGCCGGGGGGAAGTTGACCAAGATCGATACGATGAGGCCGAGAGGCAGGCTGAGTGATAGGCTGGGGGATGCTTGGCCCATTAGTAGTTCCACACAAAAGGGAACAGGGCATTTGATGGTAGTCGGCATGCCCGGGAGGGTAATTAGCTCCAATCTTCGCATCAACCGTAAAGGTTCCATTAGGGTGGTGAACAATTGCTAGCCCCTGGGTTCTGATACTTTCCAATAACTGACTGATCTGAGCCTCTTGATTTTGTCTTATCTGTTCCAACATCTGATTCCACTGTTCGGCATTTTGCGGATTTTCGGGGTGTGGAGTTGTACGTCCCCCACCGTTCTCCTCTGAGTTGGTCATTCTGAAACTTTGAGCTGAAGTGAAGGAGGAAACCGATGAAGTATCTCGACTTCGAATGACCGAGCCGAACAAACGATGACCCGGGGTCTCGATCCAAACTTTGCTTACTGTGGAAGGCACAAAAGGGTGTGGTTCAGACTCGGGAAAGCGAAACAGGTTGGTGTTCGGGCTTAGGGCTCATGCAACATGCGCTATTTGTTCTTGTTTACTTAAAACATGTTTTATTAACCTAATCGGTTGGAAAAGATTGCTCTTTTTTTTCAAACTACTGATTCCCGGATCAGCCGGGCCCCGTCACTACGTCTATAAGCCCCTCGTATTCCACCCGTATTTCGACCTCCCAGGTGGACAGTCCCGGCGAGGGTCCTATAGGGCAAGCGGGTCCCACCGACCGAAAGGAAAAACGATCCTAAAGTCTCGGGCGGTAATCGAGTCTTAACGAGCATTCGATGTAAATTACGGACAAAACTGACGTCAAAGTCAAGATCATGTCCGAGGGATCGACGAAAAGACGGCATGATTTGGACAGATAAGCGTCCACAATTGATCTTGACTCATCGTCAGTAAAGCCGTAATTAGGCATGGAATAATCGTTAATCCTTGATGACTCAAAGTGTCATGCCGGGAGTCGGTGTATAATTTGTGCGCCGTAGTCAAAGTCAAGGCGCCGGTCAATATCTTGATCAAAGTCTGCGGCGGAAAACCGGCCTGACTTCGACTGATTAGGGACCCGAAAGATATTGAGTCGGTATGTCGACAAAGACTTGAAAGGAAAGGTCTATACACAGACAGGGCATGACACAGACCAGACTAAAAACCAACCGGGTCTCGGACAAAGTGTGTCACGGACAGGTGCACGGTCGACACGAGGCTCCATGGGATGTTTGGGTAGTCCTGTGCTCGTCCGAGAGGCGTAATAAGACCAAACGGACCGCGACAAGGATTTCCCCGGGTTAAGGACGTAGTGTGCAGTGTACGGTCAACGTGCGCGTAGTGTGCAAGCAGTCTATCTTCCCTTTCTGAGTAAAATAGAAATTTTTATGTGTCTTAGAAGGCATGATGCATGATTTTTTTTTTTTTGAAAATCTTTTTTTTTTGAAAAATCTTTTTTTTTTTTTTTTTGAAATTTTTTTGAAAGCAAATGAACACATAAGCACATAAGCACAAAAATTCCAACAGTTAGGGACATGATTTTCAACAGTCAAAATTTTGACTTTTCCGAGGCGGCCAAAACAAACACGAAAAATGTGCAAAAAATCAACACACACACAAAAAAGGATTTTCAAATGTTGAGACGGAAGCTTGACCCTCAAAAGTTTTTCTTTTTTTTTTGAAAAGATAAAACTTGTTTGTCCCCAGCGGAGTCGCCACTGTGATGATGTTGCCATTCGCGGGAAAATTCGATTTTTGCGTTTCTTTGAAAAACCAAATAAAACCGGAAAACGGAGTCGCCACGCCATTTTAATTTTGAAAAAAGCCCGAGATCAGAGATTTAGGTTCGGAGGGCATGTTACGCGTCGGGAAGGACGTTAGTGTGCACCCGACGCGCCTCGTAAAACGAGTCTTCCAAGTGGGAAAATCATTTGTGTGTGTGTGTGTGTGTGTGTTTTGGCCAAAATAAGTTGAAATTCAGAAAAGTAAAAATTGGGATATCTTTTTAAGACTTTAAACTGATCCCATGATTTTTTGGAAGATTTTTGGATTGAGATTTGGTACTCAAAAGACCTTTTGAAGTTGAGAGCCATTTCTGCCAGAATGAAAAAGGCAGTGGACCTTTGATTTTAAAAGGGATTCAAGGGTCTTAAAACTTCATAATCTGGATAAACTCAGAGAATGAAAGTTGTTTTAGACACCTTAAATAAAGTTTGTGCAAAGGAATTTTCCATTTTGGAGAAGATTTGAGGGGTCAAAACCTTCTGGAAACCTCAGATATGAGATCTGGATTCCCAGAAGCTGATGAACTAGCCTCTGAAAGAAAATTTGAAAAGAGGAGTTTTACTCACCCAAAAAATAAGGTAAAAATATGTATGGAAAGCTCTGGATGTTGGCTACAAAAAGTATTTTGTAGTCAACACCAAATTCCAAGTTCATCTGTGTCCAAAAATTAAGACCATGGACTGAGGTCTGAGAAAATTGCTACTGGACAGCAACTTCTCAAGAAAGAAAATATGATTTTAAGGGGGGTTTTGCATCCATGCTTGTCCCCATTTCCCTAGGTTTTGGTTAGTGATCACTAGACATTTTAGTGGTGTATCAACTATACCAAACCATCCTTGGGGTACATTAGGACTAAGCATTTCATTTGCTTGGGAAGGGGAATTTTATCCTTTGAAATCAAGATTTTATGCTTGAAAATGGTTTTTTAGGGTTTTGAAAATGAGTTTTCTTTGCAAGAAAGTAAGAAAGCTTTAAAAATAATGTTGATCTTTGTAGAAGATCATCCATGGAGATGGTCTTCCATGGAGATCTTCTTAGATCTAAAGCAAGAAGATGAAAGAACTACATTTTGTAGTTTGAAGATGCATGCATGGATGAGATTTAGGGTTAGGAAGAGGAGGGTTTACCAATCTTCCTTGTGTTCTTGAGTGTTTGGCTTGAGTGTATGAGTGTTTAGGGCTTTAATATGAGAGTGAGTGGATGAGTATGAGTTGGGAAAGATTGGAGAGAAAATGGTGACAATTCTAGTGAATTCTCACTGTTTTCTCTCTATATTTCGCCAGAGGTTCGGTGCAAAATGTGTTCTTCCTCCTTATTTTTGTGACTGGAGGGCTCAATTTATAGCCCTCCTGAAAATGCAAAGGTATCCGCGCGGATGGATCCAGGCAGCGTGCACTGTTCATTAAATGCAGCTTCAGCTTTGGACAAGGGGAATAATCTTTTTCAAAATTCAAATTAACAGCCAGTTTTTGTGTCTCCAGCCATTGCTATTTGTGGTTTTATTCTTTTGTTTTTCTTTTTAAGATTCTTTTTAAGGTTTAACCTTAAATAACAATGCCCATTTTACCCTCACTTTGTTAGGAAAGTTAGGATTGTTAGGAATTGTTAGAAATGTTAGGAATGTTATAACTTTCGTTAATTTTCTAACGAAAATACTAACAAACTCAAATTGGAGCACTTACAGCTCCCACCGGAACGAACATCGACATTGTAGGTAGAATACAACATCTTCCCCTTAACCCCACGAGCCAACACCTTAGCCCCTTTTGTGACTTCCCAAGACCCACCAATGAAAGAAACACCATACCCTTCACTGTCAAGTTGTCCCACAGAAATCACCCTTCTCCTCAAATCCGGAACATGCATCACGTTGTGTAATTGTAAAACAGCCCCATTAGGTGTCTTCATCATTACATCCCCCTTACCTTTGATCTTCAATGGTTGACCATCACCAAGATAGAGAATCCCAAAATCTCCGGTTTTGTAACGCCTCATTGATTCTGCATCCCCACTAGCATGACAAGAAGCTCCAGAATCCAACACCCAATCTTCACCCGACTGCTCCTCCCCTAGGATTAATACATCACCACCATCATCCACCACGTTAGCACCACCACCTTTTCCCTGACAAATATAACTAATATGCCCCAATTCACCACAATTGTAGCACTTGACCTTTTTCCCCTTTTTAGGTCCACCCCTTTTCTCTCCACCCTAAGTGCAGCCCCATCTACTGGACGATTCTCCCCTTTTCTCTTTCCTTCGCAACTCCTCTTGAAGGATGAGATCTCTAACCTCCGTATACACCAATGCTTTGTCAAGGACGTACTAATCGTTGTGACAAGAACCTCCCAACTATCGTGCAATGACTTTAGTAGAAAACAAGCTAGCACTTCATCGGAGAAAGTAATATCAACACTTTTCAATTGGTCCACCATACCTTTGAAATTGCCGATATGACTTGCCGCTGTCTGCCCCTCTGACATCTTCGCATTCGCAAACCTCTTTATCAAATGCACCTTATTGATATTCGACGGCTTCTCATACATGTCTGACAGCGTTTGCAGCAACTCCACCGTTGTCTTGGCCTCCATAGCGTTCCGTGCAACGTCGTCGGTTAGGGCACTCCTTACTGCTCCTAACGCCTTCCGATCCAACGTCTCCCAATCCCCTTGTGACATGTCTTCGGGCTTCGCCTTCAAGGGTCCATGAAGATCCTTACAATAAAGGTAGTCTTCAATCCTTGTCTTCCAAAACGTGAAATTCACACCGTTGAATTTCTCGATTGAGTTCTTCATCTTGACTGCTTCACCAAAATCTCCAAGAACGCGATTCAAAATTAATCAACTAATGAAAGAATTTTGAATCCCCAAACCAGGCTCTGATACCAGTTGTTGTGAAATTGGTGCTCTCCCGTTGCAATCAAGATAAAGAAATCAACACACCCACACGTACAAGAAAGAAACAATCACACACGAGAACACAAGAGTTGTTTACCCGGTTCATTCACCAACTCGTGAACTACGTCCGGGGGCAATTGCCAAGCCAATATGTATTAGTCTCCTCTCTAATATGTTGCTACAATGAGTTCTAGGCCGGATCTATGTTTATATAGTAATACAAGGAACCCTAAATCTAATTTAAGAAGAGTTCTAATCAAAATAGGAAACAAATCTGCTGCAGAAAATTCTGATCTGACACGTGGGCGGTCACCCACCACAACATGGGCGGTCGCCCAAGCCAAAATTCCCCGAGCCCAAACCTTCTGTACTCATGGGCGGTCGCCCACCCCCCCATGGGCGGTCGCCCACCATGGCAGAAAGTTTTTCCCGAATTTCCTCCTTGATTCAGCAATTCCTCCGACTTAGGCCCCTTTTCTCCTTGTAGTTTAGGACTCCAATCCCAACAGCTTCCACATGGTTCCATTACTATATGCACAAGAAATAGTAGTAACAATACTTTGTTGAAGTTATGAAATACCATTATAATATAATGCACAATCAAGACCGGTCCTGTGATATTCGGGGTCCTAGATCGGTAATTTTTTATGGAGCCTTCACTGTTCTGATAGCAAAAATTAGCAGGATTGCACGACATCTTATGAATTAAGTGAAATGTTGCAGAGATTTTTCGGAATTCAAGGAATTATGTATCAAATACCCAAACATCTTTACTTTTCAGCATAAGCTCAAATAAATGCCAAAATCTAGGAAGAAACGCGTTTCTCCATAAGTTATGGAGAAACGGGTATCCAGAACCTTTGGAAATGATATCCAGAAATTTTGTATTAGCCATGACCTTGGCCCATGGCCTTGGCTTGGGCAACGCGTTTCTCCCTGGATATCAATATTAAATGTTCTGGATATCCAGAACTCTTTGAAAGTGATATCCATAATCTATTTAAATTGATATCCAGAAAGTTGGTATGTGTTGGTCCCATTCTAATATAACTTCTGGATATCATGATCAGGGTTACGGATATCCGTAACATTTGAGGCATCGATATCCAGAACCTTTGTATTAGATATCCAGAATCTTTTGAAAGGCTTCTGGATATCAATATTAAATGTTCTGGATATCCAGAACTCTTTGACAGTGATATCCAGAATCTATTTAAGTTGATATCCAGAAAGTTAGTATGTTTTGATCCCATTCTAACATAACTTCTGAATATCATGATCAAAGGGTTCTGGATATCCAGAACCTTTGAGATTGATATCCAGAATCTTTGAAAAAACACGTTTCTCCATAACTTATGGAGAAACACGTTTCTCCGGAGACCTACTCCAAATAAATTGGCTTATACATGCAGCTTGGACAACTAACTTGAAACAACAGAGCAGATGGTCTATGAATTATAAAGGTGACTCAGTATCTTTTGTTCTGTTCGAATGATATAATGAAAAGAATGCATGGCTAGTCAGACACACAAACAAATTGGCTTATACAATAATATATATATTGATGGTGTGATAACTAACAATTATAGCCAATTTTGCAACCAGAAACAAGATCAAAGAGTGAAGCTATACCTTGAATTAGCTATATATTCATCCCTACTGCCAGTGCACTTCTTCTGATCAAATTCTGAAAAGGTAACATCAAGAACAGGACTGAAATCTATCCAAAATTCATCAAAGTCATCTGATTGCCCACTCTGTTAACAAAGAACGCATTCAATAAATTTAATTTTACCCTAAATCAAAAGCCCTAACCCAAATTTAGAATAAAATAAATCATTTAACCTTAAATCAAAGTAAAACCCAAAACCCACAAACAGAAACTAAAATTAGCTCATAAAATTTGCAATGCAAGAAGAGATTCAAAGTCACCATTAACGATTCACCAAAATGCATATCTAAAATAATCTCACACAAAACAAAACAAAAAGAACCCAAATTAAAAAAAAAAAAAAAAAAAAAAAAAAAAAAAAAACGAGACCTATTGCAAACTTCAACATCAATCAATTGAAAAGGGAAACTTACGCTTGATTAAAATTGTCGATTGAGGAGAACCCAGATGGGAAAAGTGCGAACAGCAGCGAGAGAAATTCTGATTGCATTGAAAACAGTCAAAGTAATGTAATTGTAAATATGAAAGAACAAATCCCGGAGAAGGAAACAGAGAAGGAAACAAGAGATCGCAAACTTCCCAGCAGGGGCGGTCCGGAGAAGGAGCGCATGTGCGCAGTGACGACGCCGTGAGCCCGTGACCTTTGTGCGGCGACTTCGAGCGGCGAATTGCAGGCGAATCGGATCAGGAGGGTTGAGGTGTGTAAATGTGTTGCTCAGTTGCTGAGTACTGATTTTTGCAATTTAAGAACATTATATAGGTGGGTTTTTTTATATATTTTGAGGGGGGGTTTTGTGTATTTTTTCAAGGGGTATAGTTAATTTTCTTTTTTACAATGAGGCCCCTCACTTTCGGTATATTACCACTAAGCCCTTAAATTTTGGGGTCCCAAAAAATTAACAAAATTAGGGGGCCTGAGGCCCAGGCCTCACCTGACTTTACTAAGGGTTGGCCCTGTGCACAATATCGATGTGCGGTAGATATGGGAGACTAAATCTAGAATGCTGTTAAATGATTCGATTTTGTGAGTGTAAAAATGGTTGTTTTGCCTTATTCAATAATACAAGCTATCTTAGTGAGTCTATGTACCCATGAAAATTGGAAAACAATTTGAATCTAAAAATCAAAATATTTTTCTTCGTTCAAGAATCCGTGATAGAGTAGAACGCATGCTGAAATCCTAAAGCGTATTATGAAATTCTTATCAGATCACATACTTTGAATGGATCACCTACCTTCTCAAGAAACTAATGATTCTTCCAAAATTTTCCATTTTTATTATAAATATATTTAGTATATTTACGCTTACCCTTAATGGCTACTCATATTCACATTGGGCTAACTTTCACGAAAGAAAAATCAAATTAATAGTCCAAACAACACAACCCAAATGACAAACAATTCGCTTCTCATTTTTTCTAATAACCAAGATTATATCCAAAAAAAAACTGAGATTTTTTTAGCCCATGATGTGAAGCCCACGTCACATAATTAATCTTGATCATTGATCTTCTAATAATAGGAAAAGTGATACCATCTTGGCCCTTAAAAGCAGATGAGTAGCGAAAACATGGGAGCAACAATTCCACGTATAGTCCAACCGTTACATGAATTGACTTGGTGTAGACAAGTGCTCAGCAGCAGCCTAACAAGAAAAAAATGCAAAGGGGGAAAATTCAGATTGATCCAAAATTGAATGGGACCCAGAAAAAAGAAAATGAAAGGGTCATGTTGATGTGGGTAGGCGAAAGTTGTAATTACTCCCTCCGTTGTTCTTGATTGGTAAGATTTTTATTTGTTTTTTTTTTTTAGGAAAATTAAGAAAAGTATAAGTGGTGTAAGCGTAAAAGGAGAGGTAGGAGAGAGAATGAGTGGGATGAATGGTAAGTTGATTGGTGTTGTGAGTATAAAAATAAAGTAAGAGAGAAAATGAGTGGGAGGAATAATTAAGATTCTTTGTCATCTTGGGAAATAGAAATCTTATAGAGAAATTATGGCCAGGAGTTGAGCTTGAAGCTAATATAACTAACAAGGCCACCCCAACTGGACACTTTACTACTAAAAGCATAACACCAAAACTGAGAATCATGCATTGACTTGGTGTAGACAAGTGCTCAGCAGCAGCCTAACAAGAAAAAAATGCAAAGTGGGAAAATTCAGATTGATCCAAAATTGAATGGGACCCAGAAAAAAGAAAATAAAAGGGTCATGTGGGTAGGCGAAAGTTGTAATTACTCCCTCCGTTGTTCTTCGTAAGATTTTTATTTGTGTTTTATTTTTACGAAAATTAAGAAAAGTGTAAGTGGTGTAAGCGTAATAGGAGAGGTAGGAGAGAGAAAGAGTGGGATAAATAGTAAGTTAATTGGTGTTATAAATATAAAAGTAAAGTAAGAGAGAAAATGAGTGGGAAGAATAGTTAAAATTCTTTGTCATTTTGGGAAATAAAACTCTTATATGAGATGTCCAAAATGCAAAATAGAAATTTTATCCGGGTCGGAGGGAGTATATAGTAGTAGAGAGATTATGGCCAGGAGTTGAACTTGAGGCTAATAACTAAAATCATAAAAGCACAACACCAAAACTGAGAATCATGCCATTGCCATGGATCATCATAATTAATGCTCATTATTATAACACAACCAACTCATCGTCAGCCTCCGGTCAGTCGGTGCTCCGGTAGGTGGCTTTTTAGTAATTTCACCCACACAACCATTCATCAGTTTCAGGTTCCATTTATTTATATTCATTCATCAGTTGCACAGAAAGACACAGAGAGAGTTGCCTAAGTACTGAACAAAGTTGTAAACAAACAGCTGCAACACTGTTTTCATGGAAGGAAAGGTTATTGTGAAGCAGATACCCAAAGATGAGCCTACGCTGAGTAATGGAAATACTCCTGAAACAGTTAAAGACGGCCGTGAAGAGAAATTGGGGTCAGGTCATGAGGTGCATTTGCCAAATAATGGTGCAAGTCTTTTCAACAAAAAGGATGTTGATGATAAAGATGAGCACAAGAAAGTTGTTCTCATGAGAAACCTTGTTGAAAAGCAAGATCCCTCTGCCAAGGTTCTCTCTCCCTCTCTCTCTCTCTCTCACACACACACACACACACACACACACACACACAATAGACTACCTTTAGGGACACATAAAAGGGAAAAGGAAACAAACAAACAAAATCAAGATATTATATGGTTTTTACTAAGAAAGGATGATGGGGGATTTGATTATTTTGATTCCATTAATTTATGACTATTGACTAGATCAAACTACATATTTTTCAGATCATTTATAAGTTAGGAATGAATATAATCACAGGTTATCAGTAATTGTCTTTTCTTTATATTTTCAATTCTTAGCATAGCAGAGAAAAGTTTCAGACTGTTCTTGAACACTTATCAGTTAAAACAAGTCAAGTATTAATATACTGTTAAGATTTTGAAGTTTGAGAAAAAATAGAAGATTATTACCTTAACTGAAAATTGCAATGAACTCTTCCACTAAATTGCTGTTTTGAGAAGATGTTATTCAAATGGATTTCAGAAATATGACGACTTGATGATCAGAAGGTTTCTTCGTGCACGTGATCAAGACATTGAGAAAGCTTCAGTTATGTTTCTGAAATACCTGAAATGGAAAAACACATTCATTCCCAATGGTTCCATTCCTGCATCAGAAATCCAAAATGAAATAGCACAGAACAAGATGTTTTTGCAAGGAATGGATAAAATTGGACGCCCTATTACACTCGTGCTTGGAAACAGACATTACCCGAACAAAAAGGGAGGCCTAGATGAGTTCAAACGTATGTTCTTACATCTACAACATATTGTAAATTCAAAAAAAGGATGCTATGAAATATGCATAAATGATCAGTTCTCGTATTTTACAGGTTTTGTAGTTTTTGGTCTTGAAAAAATATGTTCAAGGTACCATCTTTACTAAAATATGACTTCTTGAAACTAACTTTCCATCTACCCTTTATGTTAAATTCACCATAAGATATTTTTAGAACACGTTAATATTTAATGACTAAACAAATACTTGTATATATCAGGATGCCTACAGGGCAGGAGAAGTTTGTGGCAATTGGGGATCTTGAAGGATGGGGATATGCAAATAGTGATCTACGCGGATATCTTGGAGCTCTATCTATTTTGCAGGTTTACTTGCTAACTATTATTCTGTTCCTCTGCAAGAAGACACCTCAATGAGGTTGGCAGAAGTATGGTTGGGAAAATTTTCCCTAATTTAACTCGATCCTTGACTTAATGGCAGGACTACTACCCAGAAAGGCTAGGGAAAATGTACATTGTCCATGCTCCTTACCTATTTATGAAAGTGTGGAAGATTGTTTATCCATTTATCGACAATAATACAAAGAAGAAGGTAATGATCTTGACTTACTTCCGGGTTTTAAGCAATTGCTTATTATCTTCTAAAGATTATACTATTATCAGACTAGAATTAAGTACCACACTAATTCTACTTCATTCATTTACAGATCGTGTTTGTGGAAAACAAGAAACTGAAAGCAACGCTACTAGAAGACATAGATGAGAGCCAGCTTCCTGAAATTTATGGAGGCAAAATGAAATTGGTTCCCATCCATGAGAACTAATTAGCTTGAAAAGTACTTGTACTTCTCCTTTTATGCTTCCACTATATATGTCTTGAACTTGATGGGTCTAGTATGAGATGATCATGCAGTTGAACTAAATATCTCCCTTGTTACACTTCAAATAGCATGATTACATCACAGTGCTATGATGTAATCCCTCCGTCCTAAATGAAAGTCCATTTTATTACATCACAGTGCTATGTTCTTAACCTATCCTGAAAAATATAATGGCTTTTTCAAAACATGGTAGTATCGCCAGGTGAAAACTAACTTCAAACCTGTTGGTGATTTTAGTGTCATCAACTTGTTTTATTGTAATGGTGATTTACTAAGAGATCAATGTGATTCGTATTAGACTCGGATACGAGTAAGGGAAAGTGTGGAGTACACACTCGTTTGAGCTAAAACGAAGTCAACCTCGATATAGAAGTAAAAGTTAAAGGGTAGCTCTTTTTGCGATCGGTATGAGCAGACGGCCGTGCAGTTCATATGACACGGCCGTGCAGGTATGAACAACACGGCCGTGCAGTTCATAAGACACGGCCGTGCAGTTCCTGTACAGATGCCTTTTCAAAATGAAGAGACACATTGCTTGGCTAAAGTCATGTCTTTTGATTGTACCCTTTAACTAATACCTCCCCATACGTATATATACGAGAGATTGATCTCGATTGTACATATATGAAAAACACAAGTGATACAACAATAACGAAAGCAAACAATTCTCAAAGTTTTGATTTGTTCTCTTTGCCTAGAAAACAAATTGCGTGATTGTCTTATCCCAATAAAGATTTTGTGTAACCCAGGCATTAAGGGTCGAAATACTTTATTCGGAAAGTGGATTATACACGATTCAATCATATATCCGGCCTTAGTATCAAGATCAAGACCCAAGAATTCCCCTACAAACGAATAAAGTATTTGGTGATACTCGTAGCTCTTGTGAAGGAGATGACAACAAAGTTTGGAAAGCTAGACAAGTTTGAAGGGCAAGATTTCGGACGTTGGCAAAAGAAGATGCACTTCCTTTTGACAACATTAAAGGTGGTGTATGTTCTATCTACTCCAATTCCGGAATTGCTTGAAGAAGATAACTTGGAGGCCGTCGGACGTAGATCGAAGTGGGAGAACGATGACTACATCTGCGAGAGGACACATATTGAACGGTATGTCGATCCTTTATTTGACATTTATCAAAATGAGGAGTGCTAAAGAGTTATGGGATTCTCTTGAATCCAAGTACATGGCGAGAGGATGCTTCTAGTAAGAAGTTCCTTGTGAGTAATTTTAACAATTACAAGATGGTCGATGATAGACCTGTCATGGAACAATTCAATGAACTCCTTAGAATCCTTGGACAATATACTCAACACGGGTTGAAGATGGATGAGTCAATATCGGTTTCAAGTGTGATTGATAAGTTGCCTCCCTCCTGGAAGGATTTCAAACACACTTTGAAACATGGTAAAGACGATCTATCTTTGGTTCAACTTGGTAGTCACTTGCGCATAGAGGAATCTCTTAGGGCGCAAGAGGATGACAAAGGCAAAGGAAAGGAAGTTCTTTGGACCCTCGGTCAATATGATTGATGAGGGTGGAAACAATAAAAACAAAGGAAAGAAACGTAGTTTCAATGACAATGGTTCTGGTCCCAACAAGAAGCCTAAATTGGCATGTTGGAAGTGTGGCAAATCTGGTCACTTTAAGAAGGATTGTCGTGTTGGAAACAACAAGAACGGCGCAAGCACAAGTGGTTCGGGAAAGGGGTCTAAGGACCATTCTCAAAACCAAGGTCGAATTTAATTCATAGTTGGAGCAGTTTATTAAAAATTCTGTTTCAATAATTTCGAGGCATTTTATGTGCGGGATGATGCTATTGCGTGGTGGATTGATTCCGGTGCCACTTTGCTCATGTTTGTAAAGATCGTTGTTGGTTTAAGACATACGAACCAATGGAAGACGGATCTGTCCTTTACATGGGTGATGACCATTCCGCTCCTATTCAAGGAAGAGGAAGTGTGGTATTGGAATTTAGTTCGGGAAAAACGATCTCTTTGTTTAAAGTTTTATATGTACCTAAACTTCGTAAGAATTTAATTTACAGTCTGTCTTGAACAAGTGTGGTTATAAACAAGTTTATGAATCCGATAAGTATATCTTATCGAAGTCGGGTGTATTTGTAGGATTTGGTTATTATAACAATGGGATGTTTATGTTGAATTTGAATAAAATTCCGGTTAACTCTAGTTCTGTTTATATGACTTCCTCTGTTGTTGTTAATTCCTCATTATGGCATGCTCGGTTAGGACATGTGCACTATAAAAGAATGCTTGAAATGTCCAAAGATGGTTTGATTCCTGTTATTGATAATAATACGGAAAGGTGTAATACTTGCATGTTAACAAAAATCACTAGGAAACCTTTTAAAAGTGTTACAAGGAATTACAGTAAAACTTGAATTGATACATAGTGATTTATGTGATTTTCATGCAACTCCATCTTTAGGCAATAAAAAGTATATTGTCACTTTTATAGATGATGCCTCTAGGTTTTGCTATATTTATTTCTTTGCATGCAAAAGATAAAGCCCTAGATAAATTTAAAATTTATAAAGCTGAAGTTGAACTTCAACTTAATGGCTTGATTAAAACCTTACGTACGGATAGAGGTGGTGAATATTATGATCCTAAATATTTCCAATCCGTAGGGATAATTCATGAGACTACGGCTCCTTATGTACCACAACAAAATGGTGTGGTGAAAGGAAGAATAGAACTCTTGAAGAAATGGTTAACGCCATGTTGTCTTACTCTGGCTTGAGTGACGGGTTTTGGGGTGAAGCCATGTTAACGGCTTGTCATCTATTGAATAGAGTTCCTAATAAAAGGAACAAGATTACCCCATATGAGCTTTGGTATAAGAAAAGACCAAACTTGACATTTTGCGAGTTTGGGGATGTAGGGCCGTGGTTAGACTTCCTGACCCTAAAAGGAAAAAGTTGGGAGAAAAAGGTATTGATTGCATCTTTGTTGGATATGCTTTGAGCATTCCAAGGCATATAGGTTTTATGTTATAGAACCTAATGAATTCATTTCTATAAACACAATTATAGAATCAAGAGATGCAATCTTTGATGAGAATCGTTTCTCTTCTATACCTAGACCCAAGGATATTATACCAATGTCATTTGAATCTCAAATGGATGATCATTCAATTGATGTACCAAGTGAGACACCCGAACCTCGTAAGAGTACAAGAGTAAGGAAAGCTAAATCATATGGTTACTGATTTTCAACTATATTTAGTTATGGGATCAAGAGATCAAATTGAATCTCAATACTCTTCTTGTTATAGTATAGAGGAGGATCCAAGAACCTATGATGAAGCAATAAAATCTCGAGACGCGGTTTTTGGAAAGAAGCCATCGATGATGAGATTGGTTCTATTGTGGAAAATAATACATGGGTCTTGTCGATTTACCACCAGCCGTAAACCTTTGGGGTGCAAATGGATCTTCAAAAAGAAGATGAAAGTCGATGGAACTATTGACAAGTTTAAAGCTCGATTGGTAATCCAAGGCTTTAGGCAAAAGGAAGGGATCGATTACTTCGATACCTATGCACCGGTTGCTCGTATCACTACTATTAGATTTATGATAGCTTTGGCAGCTATTCAGAATCTATTGATCCATCAAATGGATGTCAAAACAGCATTCTTAAATGGTGATTTGGAAGAAGAAGTGTATATGAAACAACTTTGAAGGATTTGTTATGCCGGGTAATGAGCATAAGGTATGTAAGTTAATTAAGTCATTGTATGGGCTAAAGCAAGCACCTAAACAGTGGCATCAAAAGTTTGATGAGGTTGTTTTGTCGAATGGTTTTGTATTAAATCAATCCGACAAATG
Source organism: Adenophora triphylla var. japonica (assembly GCA_022495995.1). Classification (NCBI taxonomy): domain Eukaryota; kingdom Viridiplantae; phylum Streptophyta; class Magnoliopsida; order Asterales; family Campanulaceae; genus Adenophora; species Adenophora triphylla. The sequence continues at coordinate 122,102 of JAFEMH010005279.1, forward strand.
TGTATATAGCAGATTTGATGAATCCGGTAAAGGTGTAATCATGCGCCTATATGTAGATGACATGTTAATTTTGGCACGGACGAAAATGTAGTTGATAAAACTAAAAAGTTTTTGTCATCAAAGTTTTCGATGAAGGACATGGGAGAAGCCGATGTAATTCTTGGTATAAAGATTAAACGGATGAACAAGGGAATTGCAATATCACAATCTCATTATATTGAGAAAATTCTCAAGAGGTTTAATTGTGATAATTGTTCTAAAGTTAGTACTCCCGTGGATCCTCTTGAGAAACTTGTATCAAATCTTGGTAAACTGTGTCACTGGCTCGAATACTCAAAAAGCCATTCGCGAGTTTGATGTATGCTATGACGCACTCGACTTTGATATTGCTTATGCGGTTGGAAGATTGAGTAGGTTCACTAGTAATCCTAGTAGACGGCATTGGCATGCTATAACAAGGGTGTTCAAGTACTTAAAAGGTACTATGGACTATGGTTTGTGTTATAGTGGACATCCTTCTATATTAGAAGGTTACACAGATGCTAGTTGGATCAACCAAGAAGATTCATCTTCTACTAGTGGTTGGGTGTTCTTACTTGGAGGAGGTGCCATTTCTTGGGCTTCCAAAAAGCGGACATGTATTACACATTCTACAATGGAATGCGAGTTTGTAGCATTGGTCTTCTTTGGAAAAGAAGCGGAGTGGCTTGAACTTGATATATGAGATTCCATTATGGCCAAAACCGATATCCCCAATGTCTATCCATTGTGATAGTGCTGCCACCTTGGCTAGGGCCTATAGTCAGATTTATAATGGCAAGTCTAGACACTTGGGTGTCGGGCATAGTATGATTCGGGAGTTAATCATGAATGGTGTGATATCGATTGAGTTTGTTCGGTCGCAACAAAATTTGGGCGACCACTTGACGAAGGGGTTAGCCAGAGACTTGGTAAATAAGTCTGCAATGGGAATGGGATTAAAGTCCATTTAATCCTCTAATTGTGAGATACCCAATTCCCTTCTAATACAACGTTAGAAGCTTGAATTCAATGTGGAAAGCTCGCAGTTGGAGATTGGAACACATGTTATTATCTTTCCCAAGGTATGTGTTCGGACACACGAAGTAAAGGTTAGGTTGAAGAATATCTTCTTAATAGTTCCTTTGAAAAATTGCAAATGCAGGTGCAAGACTAAAAAGGAACTACCTTAATGAACATGAAGTTTTGCCGCTTCAAGAAGCTAGGACTTGGCTTCCTATATGTTCACTAATGGATATGGACACATGGCTTGTAAAAGTGTCAAGATTAAACAAAGAGAATTGTACTGAACTTATGTGTATAGTATCTTCAGGTATTCATATGAGTTGACGGGTTCAATCGTTACGACACCCCGATTCTCGAGTATTTGAAATGTGTATTATACTAAGATGAAAATTCAATCGCAAGACATTTTCATTTATGCATTCGTTTGTTTCGTTATTTATACAGTTTAGTAAATCAAAGGATTACACTAAAATGGAGGGGATTTGTTGGTGATTTTAGTGTCATCAACTTGTTTTATTGTAATGGTGATTTACTAAGAGATCAATGTGATTCGTATTAGACTCGGATACGAGTAAGGGAAAGTATGGAGTACACACTCGTTTGAGCTAAAACGAAGTCAACCTCGATATAGAAGTAAAAGTTAAAGGGTAGCTCTTTTTCTTTGATCGGTATGAGCACGGCCGTGCGATTCATATGACACGGCCGTGCGAGTATGAACAACACGGCCGTGCGGTTCATAAGACACGGCCGTGCGGTTCTGTACGAGATGCCTTTTCAAAATGAAGAGACACATTGCTTGGCTAAAGTCATGTCTTTTGATTGTACCCTTTAACTAATACCTCCCCATCTGTATATATACAGAGATTGATCTCAGTTGTACATATATGAAAAACACAAGTGATACAACAATAACGAAAGCAAACAATTCTCAAAGTTTTGATTTGTTCTCTTTGCCTAGAAAACAAATTGCGTGATTGTCTTATCCCAATAAAGATTTTGTGTAACCCAGGCATTAAGGGTCGAAATACTTTATTCGGAAAGTGGATTATACACGATTCAATCATATATCCGGCCTTAGTATCAAGATCAAGACCCAAGAATTCCCCTACAAAACCAAATCCAAATAATGGCTTTTTCATAATAATTTTGATACCATCTTTATACATCAATGGCTGTCAAATTAGTCCAAGGGTTCTTTGGAAATCTGAATGCAGTTCCAGAGCTTGACTTAGGATGCTAAAAGCCAATGCTAATTTTTCAGTTTGATAACTTAAACAACCCTCCATAGTCCATTCACCCTGGATGAATCAATTCAAACCAAATCCATCATATCTGAAAATTAATCCTCAACCAACTTGGAATTGCTTATGTTTTTTATATTGTGATAGGTCCCCTCTATCGACTTGATGAATGAATGGATTTTTTTTCGTTTTCCCCATTAACCTCGTTTTTTTATGTTGATGTCGTCCTTCCGTCAGTATTCCGTCCATTACACCGTTAAATATGCCTATTACTACTTAGTTGGCATACACTTGAAGGTGACACGTAAGTTTAGGGGTCAAATTGTAAGAAATGAAATTTGAAAATCCTACGTCTACCCTCCTCCATTAGTAGATCTGATACTTAAAAATCCAAAACCATTCCCTCCTCCATCTCTACATTCTAGCCACCACCTCCCCAACCCCCTCTCTCTCCCATGCCGCAGACCACCCCCAATCACCACCATCCTACGGCCACCACCTCTGTCGCGCCTCTCCCTCTTTCTTCCTCCGCCTTCTTATCAAGCCCCAATGATTGGTATACTACATTATAGATCTGAAATTCCAAAAGCCAAGAAACCAAACATTTCTCTCTCTTTCCCCCAAACAGACGGCCTCCCCATCCGCTCAACTACCCACCCGCCCCTAAGCCTCTGTTCTCTCGAGATCCAGCCGTCACCATCGACCCCTATTGCTCGCCGACCGCTGCCCTAAGCTGACCCAGATCCATTCTTTCTTAATTTTTATTTTTGAATCTGAATTTGGTACAAAAAGTTATTTTTGACCCAGATCCATTCTTGTGATTTAAAAAAATATTTGTTGTAATGGGTTGATTTGTTATTGATTTTGGTATAATGTTTTTTTTTTTTTTTGAATCTGATGATGATGGTTGTTGTGGTGGATGGCGGTGCTGGTGCCGTAATTATTGGAGAGGTTCTTAAAATTACATAGTGATGAATGAAAAATTATTATATAAAATTTTTACAACAATAAATGGAGAGAAAAAAGGGATAGAAAAAAATATTGGAGAAATTCATAATGGTAATAATTTAAATATTTATTGCAACAATTTAAAATTCAGTTTTTTAATTAAAACTAAATAAATATTAGATTAAAATTATAAATTTTAATATTTATAAACATTTTTATTCAATTTTATTAAAATATAGATATTAAAAAGTTACTATAAGGGGTCAGTAGTTTAACATTGTACACTTTAACCTTTTAATACTTTCACTTCAGCCTATTTTATAAAATTTTACGGCCAACTCAGCATTTTAATAACTTGGCATGCCACATAGCAATTTTTAATGGTCAAATGGATAGTCAACTGACGGAAAGACAACATCAACAACAAAAAATTGAGGTAGTGGGGGAAAACCAAAAAAAAAATACAATTAGGACGAAAACGAAAAAGTAACTATATATTGGGGACGAAATATGTATTTAACTCGTAGTACCAAAAAAATGGCAGTATGTTGTACATTGCTGATCACGGTGAGCACTGGATTTGGATAGATCCTCCATCAATCCTTTTTAGGGCTTTGAACTTCAATAGTAGAGCAGTTTGGCTATAGACTTCCAGATCATCATGTCTATATTTTTTAAAAAAAAAATGCTCTTAGTAATGTTATTACGTAAAAGACATTATTGTATGTGAACGAAGAAGTGCATTATTATATATGACCTACAAGAGTACCCCGGGCATTATAAGTATTGAAAGTTCAAACCCCACCCACTGTCCCCAGTGCTAAAGAATTGAGATTTTTTTTTATTTTATTTTTTTTATTTTATTTTTTTTATTTTATTTTTTTGCATGGGGTATAAATATAAATATAAATAAGGTAGGGTTGGCTAACGTAACTAAAAGACAATCAAATCATTTATTCTATATATGACCTACAAGAGTACCCCGGGCATTATAACATTTTTGGCAATGTTTTTCAACATGTCAAAGATCTATTTTTACATCTAATTATGCTAAAATATTCTTCCGCTCACTTCTAGAGGTTTTTCATAAGCCAAAGGTCTAGTTGCAAATGAAGCGTAAAGGAAATGCACACTATCAAGTACTTTGTCTGTCACAAAAGATGGTCTCATTGGACAAGTCAAACTTTTTATTAACGACCATTTACTTGTTTATGCCTTCTTGAAATTGCAAAGATTTTTTTTTTCTTTCTAAGTAACTTCCCTCTCCTATGTTATCCTATCGTAATCTTTCAGTTCCCCCCCCCCCCCATCTGAGGTCTTACATTTACTCCTTTCCTATCGTGTATCTTATTTTCTCTTATCTTCCTAATTTTTCTCTACACTTCCCCACGTCTCTTCTACTTTTCTCTCTTCTCTAGAGCCACTTGTCAAAATTATAACAATTTTAGTATGTTGAGACGAAATTCATTTTCCTGTAGGAGATGACATAGATAATTATTAACTAAAAGGGAGTTTTCATCCGGGGGAATATGAGAAAATGTGTCGATCCTCTAAAAAATAAAAGAAAAAACTAAAAAGGGAAAGTTAAAATTAAAGTTTACAAAAACCACAAAAAAAAAAAAAACATAGAATGATTCTAGGAACCATACTCATGGCCCACGTTATGCACCATCTAAGGAAAACTATTTTTTATTGCTTAACAAATCATTGCATATGTTATAATATTCTTCATGTTGTGCACAAACAATCTAAAAAAATCATCACAAACGTGCTTCTAGAGAATTTCTATATGCAGTCCAATAGTCCGTAACTCCAAATTACTCTAAAAGGTGAAACAATCACAAGTGATTAAGACATTGATTAGCTGACTAAGAACAAGTAGTCTATACTATTATAATCTGACCACAAAAACAAATCAGTATGCATATAAAAAGGCCAAGTCACATGTATTAAAATGCCAAACTCATTGTCGACAAAGAGTTCCCTGTGTACCAGGTGTAAGGGATTTATTGACGCAAACTTATAACACCATCACTTTAGCATTATTTATAGTGAGAGGAAGACAGGGGAAGAGACAATTAACCCGTCTGTCTCGCTCCAACAAGTGGGAGTTAGAGGTTGCGGAGAAAGAAAGTCATAAGTAATGGAGGGGAATATAAAGATGGAGCAGCAAAATATGAAAGAAACGCAGAAACCAAAGAGCATTACCCGGCTTAAGGATGAAAGCAATAAGGAGGCAGAGGAGAAAAAGAAGGTTTCTATTATGAGAGCTATGGTTCAAAAGCAAGATCCCTCTTCCCAGGTTCTCCCTCTCCCTCTCTCTCTCTCTCTCTCTCTCTCTCTCTCTCTCTCTCTCTCTCTCTCTCTCTCTCTCTCTCTCTCTCTCTCTCTCTCTCTCTCTCTCGCACACACACAAGAGACACAGTCACTCTGATGGAAATTGAGGAAACATAACAAGGATATTGTACTACTTTGGCAAGAAGATTATCAATGGTTTAAACTTTTAACATTCAGGAAATGCACAACAAGAAGAAGCAAAGATATTCTAATCACTAACATTAATGCTTCTGTATACTAAAATCAATTGTTCCATTTCATAGTTACTGAAAAAGAGATACGACTTGCATATATACTTTAGAGAAATTATAATTTTTTATAATAGCATACATATTCCAAACTCTGCACTTAATACTTATAAAAGAGTGCACCGTGGATTGTGAGAAAGGTTATGAACAAAATAAGATTATTATTTTAGAACCTTACAATAGAGAAACACAAAGTTGAAGCTAGACAAATTAAATGCACAATCAGGTCTTTCCAAATGGTCATTTACACGCTTGTTTCTTGTCAGCAAGGTTCACTCAGTCGTGTCCGAACAAATTCTGATAGTAGCTAAATACTAAGAGAACGAGAGAAGAAAGACGACTACCTTAAAAGTAGTGTGAACATACGTACCTAATGAGCTTGTGTTCCAATGTTAACTGGATATCAGGAATTTGATGATTTGATGATCAGAAGGTTTCTTCGTGCACGTGATCTAAACGTTGAAAAAGCTTCTAGTATGTTTCTGCGATACCTGGAATGGAGAAGGAAATTCATTCCAAATGGTTCCATTTCTGTATCTGAGTTCGAAATAGCACAAAACAAGATTTTTATGCAAGGATCCGACAAAAGTGGACGCCCTATAATGCTCCTGTTCGGCGGCAGACATATTCCAAACAAAAAGGGAGGCCTAGATGAGTTCAAGCGTATGTCCTTCTTGTACAAAATAACAAAAGTTCAAAATTTGAAGGATCACGTAGATGACTAACACTCTTACATTCCAGGTTTTGTAGTATTCACAATGGAGAAAGTATGTTCAAGGTACATTTGTTACCACTTTTTCTCATAGACTTTACAAGAAAATAAAAAAATAATGCTTAAACTAGTTATCCCAAATGGACATATACATATTATTGATTTAGACAACCTTTGATTCCCAATCATATTATCAGGATTCCTGCTGGAGCTGAGAAGTTTGTAATTATTGGAGATCTTGAAGGATGGGGATATACAAATAGTGATGTACGTGGATACATTGAAGCGTTATCAATTTTGCAGGTTTACTCATCAAAACCTTGCTTCCTTTCCGTTTTTCCTTTTTGGTTATATCTGTCACAGTACATTGTCTATTTGCTTTGATTCCTAAGGTACATAGGAAAGGGTGAGGGAAAGGAAAATGAAATTAAAAGAATTCATTCATATTATGAAGACATCTATCAATCCATATTCTACAAAACCCAGTACTAAGTATAATGTTAAACTTAAGTGCAAAAATTAAATCTTTTCCATAGCCCATAGTTGCTTTAAAGTGATCATATGAAGTATAGTGTTAAAACTGAGGGTGACAAATGTTGCCAAAGCCCAGAAGAGGTTTTAATAGGTTAAGTTTCTATTCTTTTTAATATCCATTTGCTAGAAATATCTGACAAACAAACAGAGCTAATTGTACACCAAAAATTATACCCTCACTGCATCTTTAAAGCACTCTTTGTTATTTCAAGTCTGAAGTGAACAAAGATGGTTCCAGAAGCTATATATTAACATACATATTGATAGTACTATGGTAGATGTATAAATTAACTAACTCAATGCCTCAATGTAATGACAGGACTACTATCCAGAAAGGCTCGGGAAAATGTTTATCCTCCATGTTCCTAACGTCTTTATGACAGTATGGAAGATGGTCTATCCATTTATCACCAAAAATACAAAGGAAAAGGTAAGGTTCAATCATCCTTAAAGCCCTTCAGCAAAATGCTTGGTACTATATACATGCCAATCTAATGGGAACTAGGTAATGCTGTTACAGGCACAAGATTATACTATTATCAGACTCACTGTTTTATTATCCCCTACAGATAGTATTTGTGGAAAACAAACTACTGAAATCAACACTGCTCAAAGACATTGATGAGAGCCAGCTTCCAGAACTTTATGGAGGGAAAATGAAATTGGTCCCAGTCCAAGATTGCTAATTGGGAAACTTCCATTGAATGTACTAATTAATTTACCTCTTAGTCTCCCTCTACGTCTTAGACTACCAGGGCCTATTTGGAGAGTATTTTCATTTTTCCTTTTCTTTGGAGGGGTAAAATAAAGTGACAGGAGATGATAATGTCCAGATATAGTACACATTTGTTACACATTATATGGTATAATCTTGTTCACGCCTTACTTTGTATTTAAGGCGAGATACTGAAACTGAATAATGAAGAAAAACTTCCTACTGTATAACTTATGTCAAGAGCTTATTAAAGAACCAACAAAAACAAGAAAGAAGAAGAAAGACAAATCATCAATTCGTGATATACCTTCAGTGTGGGATATTTATAGTTGATAGAAGCTTAGGTGCTGGTCAATGATGATCCAGGATTTGCCAACTTCCAAGTCCATACGATAGCCTTCATGAACTATATGCATGCATAAAAACGTTCCGAAACATTGTTTCAGATCCAGTGGTTGCCAACTTCCAAGTTCATACAATACCCATTTAATAAAAAACTGTACTTCAGTGAATAAAGTGCTTGCTTTTAACCTTGGGGTTGTTCAAGTCCCACAACAAGCAGTTTTTTATTCATAATTTACATATTGAAGATTTATAGTGCTATTTGTGCACCCACTTACCAAAGGTCATGGGTCCACCATTGTCTAGGAGCCCAGCTCTGCCAAAAATACTGACCATACTCCATATCCATAATACTCAAGTTGTGGGTTAATCAGGCAATGAATTCTTATTAGATCAAAATACTTGCTCCCCTGTTCAATTAACCCACCATGGCTACATGCTTTTAAAATTCCAAATTAGGTAATGGACTCAGGTGAAATGTTTCCACTTCCATCTGTGAAAATGTTGAAATTGCTTCCATGGCAAGTCCATGAATTGCTAGCCCATTAATTACTGCACTCAAAACAGAAACACCGTCTCATTGGGCACCATCAAAAATTGTTTTTGCAATTTCAATTTTACCGCAATTTGAGTACATATCAAACCATTTATCCACTTAGATTGACCCAGAGCTCCAATTTGTGCACATCCAGTAATAATAAATGAAAATGTAAATCCAAACATTTGAAGTTGAACTCAGCATCTTCCTGAAATTCTAAATGCTTCCTCCAATCGTACATTAATTCAACCACCAATCATTGAGTTCCACGAGACCAGATATTGTGTGAGCATTTCACGAACTACCCTCTTGGCAATCTCAACTGCTACTACCTTCATAAACTCGCAATATTGATATGAGAATTATTATTTACCCCCGCGACCTTACTGAATACCCCCGCAATACTAAGTCTACCCAACATTCAACACTTGTCACACCACCCCTCTCCCTATTTTACCCTCTTTGTCATTCATCGTCTCTTCATTCATCGCTGCCATCTGGGGAACTGGCCGTCACCGACGTCAATGCCGTCGGATTTGATAGAAACGGAGATTGAATCGTAGAAGAAGGTGATCTTATGCTCTCTTGAATCTCTATAATCATCAATAATGTGTTACAATCTCTTCAGTTTCCAACCAATTCAAGTATAATACCCAGTTCAATTACTCTCTCTGTTCATCTTTCTCTCTAAATTCCCCAATTTTCCATCTCCGATTCTCCATTTTTTTCGGTAAAACCCATAAATGGGTTTATCATTAAACGCTAACCGAGTTAGTAAAGCTCACCCCTTACTCTCTCCCCTCCTCCCAATCACAGTCATCCCTCCCCTTTCTCGTCGACACCCACTTCCCCTTTGTTGTTCCCCAACTTCGCCCCACCGAAACCACCTACTTCCCCTTTACTGTCCCTCTCACTTCCCCTTTCCTCTTCTTTCTGGAGAAATGAAATCATTGCAAAGATATGGATTTTTCGAACAACAAATTTCAGCAGTAACCAGATTTAGGTTTTTGATTTTTTTTTTTGTTTTTATCTTTGATTTTGGGCTCTCCCTCTCTCTCTCTCTCTCTCTCTCTCTCTCTCTCAATCTCAATCTCAACATTTCACGTATCCAATAAAGAATCATTACTTTCAAACTCAAAATTGAAAATTACAAACATAACGTGTGTGTGTGAGAGAGAGAGCTCAGAAATGGTGATTGTTTTGAATTAGAAGAAGGGGCAAAATAGGAAAAGTGGTGGTGTGACTAGTGTTGAATGTTGGGTAGACTTAGGTGGCTTTTGTTTTTTTTAAGTGTTAAGTGCTGAAATCTGATTTCACCTCTGAAATCTGTTTGAATCCTTAAAAGCGCAACTTCAAGACCGACTCGAATTAAAGAGGCCGTGCTTTGATTTTCCATCTGAATTCGTTTTCTGAAATGTGTATTTTTACCATTTTATCCTTCTGAATAATATATAATTGTCAGCCTTGTTAATAATAAGCTGAATATCAATACTACATTCAAGTATTAAATATTTAAACAGAATTACAACTTTTTTTTTTCATAATCACTAATGTAAAATAAAAAAACATAATAATAAATAAAAATATCACAGTATTCAAGTTTAAAAATAATATAGAAAATTAAGTTCAATAAGCCAAAATGCATGAAAGGAGTTAAAAAAACACAACATACTAGATAAAATAATCACATGCTATTCATGACTTCAATTGCAATTTCTTCACGAACCCTAGAATCGCCGCTGCTAGAGAACCCGGAGAAGAATCGTAAGAGAAATGGAAAGAATGAATGAATTGTGGCCTTTTCACCCTTATAAGCAAGGGTAATACGGGAATTATGAAATTTTTATGAGGACATTTTTGTCCAAAATAGCGGATAAGAGGAAATCAGTGTACGCTCAGCACTCGTTTTGACGCTTAAAATTAAGTGGATTTTAAGAGGAAATCAGACTAAATGTAAAAAAAAAATCAAACGCCCTGAATGCTTCAACCTCTGAGCGAATCAGAGATGAAGCTCTGAATAAGAGATTTTTTTTAAAATCAAACGAGGCCTTAGTATTGCGGGGGTATTCAGTAATGTTGCGGGGGTAAATAACAATTCTCTATTGATATTAGAAGAAAGCACACCAAAATCCCAACAGAGAATTTCATCAAGCAGTTGGCGAGCAAGACTTATACAGTCAGAAGATACATATAAGGATATCAGCACTGATACAAGAGATGGACATGCCCCATATGAGACCTTCATTATCCTAGCATGAGATTGATTTGCAGCTCCTAGATTAGGGGAAATCCTGCATCTTCAAGAACACCGGAGAGCTTTTGAAGATCTGAAAAAGTAGTTCCATAAGGAGAATCGCTTAAAGAACAAAAAATCATTCCTAAATCTAACGGTAAACAATTTCCGCCCAAAAAAGTGATTTGAGAAATGAGTAATGTGTAGAGATAGAGAGAGCAAGAATTAATTAAGACCTGAATTATGATCATGGTTGCTGCTGAATGAATCAATCCACTGCCATTGCAAAGAGCAGGAATCATTCGAGAGAGAGGCAAAAGGTATATCGCTACTTAGCAATTAAGTCGGCAGACGGCAGCGTTGATCGAGATAGTAGTTTTGGCATATACGCGCCAAAAATTCAAAATCGTACTCAGTTTGGGAATTTGGAGCGGGAAGACAGTTGTGGGCCTATTAGTTATGTTTCAGATCATGTGGGGCTTAGGCTATGTACAATAAGGGTGTTGAATGGGTAGTTGAGGGTGAGTTGGATGATTGAATGTGTTTAATAAGGGGGTTGAATGGGGGTAGTTGAGTTGGGGGAGTTGGAAACCTTCAACCCGGTTGAAGAAATGGGGGTGGGTCCCGCCTTTGGACATGCGTCGGCTGCATAGTGGACCGCCTCAGGCGCGTGGCCTGCATGCACGGCCCGACAAGGCGCGTCGCTAGCATTTTTTTTTATTTTTTTTTTGAAAAATCCGGATAATGTCATGTGTCAACGTGTGATTGGTTGCTGGAGATTTTTGATTTTATCTTTCTACCCCGTTTTTTGAGCTCAATTATTTGACAGAAATAATTTTTTTTTTTTTTTTACCAAAAATCTGGAAATTTTTTTCTCTATAAAATGACATAACTTTCATATATTTTATACACCAACAAAAAAAAACCTCTCTTTTCTCTCAACATTACCCATCTTATTTTCTAAATGGATCTCAACAATCCCAATAATCCTTATTTCAACACTCAGAAGTCAAGTAATTTTCCACCAAATTACTCCAATCCTAATGATTTTCAATCCCCAAATCAATTTTATTATCCAACAAATGTCCCAAATGTCATGCCTTCACTGCACTCCACCGAAATCCATATTACGGTATGCAATTTCTACGACCTCCACAACCACCACTACCCTCAAGAATCCGAATATCCCGAATATTCAACACACAAATGGTTACGGATAGCAATAGCGGTGATCGATGAAGCTACTCCAACTCCAGAAGATGTAGGAGGTTCAACCACTAGTCGGAGAAAAATTGTCAAATGGAGCACGAAGGACAATATAGTGCTACTCAGTGGGTGGATTAAGTTTGGAACCGACAGTGTTGTCGGAAAAAATCAGAAGAGTGAAGCGTTTTGTAACTTTTCTTATGCTAAGTTTATGGAACGAGCTAAGTTTATTGTAACTTTTCTTATTTTTATTAAAATTAAAATATTCTCGTATTTATTTAATTGCTTCGAAAAAAATTAATTAAGTGTGAATTAAAAAAAATCTCGAATTAAAAAAATTAAATAAAATCTCGAATTAAAAAAATTAAAAAAAAATCGAATTTATAAATAAAAATATTAATAATTTATTGTTTAATAATAAATTATTATTATTATTTTAATTATAAAATTAATTATTGTAAATAAAATAAAAAGTGGTGGGATATAGAATGATGAGTTGGGAGGAGTTGAATTTTAAACTAAACTAGCTTATTGTGGGGGGTGTAGTTGAGAAAGTAGTTGAATGATTAAGTGGATGGAGAGAGAAGATGAGGTGTCGTAATATTAGGGTAGTTGAATGCTTTTTGGTAGTTGACCTATTGGACTTGGTCTTAGACCATCTTTATCCATACCACTTCATTCCCATCCATCTCTCTTCCACCTCATCTCCACGTCATTTATAACTATATAAAGTCTCAAGTGAATAAGAACAACCCTTTTCCCGCTCAAACTAGCACCTAGACTGAATATGAACTAGATACGTTATTTAACCTAACCCAAATAAGCTGACCTTTTAAATTCCGCTATTTTTCCTAGATCTCTCCGTTCTCCGCTCTCTAGCGTCACATCCCCCAAAAATCCCACCCTACGCTACAATCTCTACTGTCATCCGGCCGCCCCCTCTCTTTCTCTTCTTCCATCTTCCATGGTGGCCGCCATTATCTCTCTTCTCTCATGGTTGATGCCCCCAAAAATCCAAAGTAGAAGGTACTAGAACAAAGACACAGCCCAGTGACTCAAGACAGTCAACAGTAAGTCAACACCTCTGGTCTTACCAATATAAATCCGCTTCCCCAAATACACTTCTCCGTCTTCTAGAACCCCTTCCCTCTCCATCTCCGCCGCTAAACCCCCGACCGCTGCTGCCATGGATGCCGCTAAGTTAGAACAATTGAAGTTTTTCGTCAATCAATGCAAGTCCGATCCATCCATTCTCAATGATCCTTCCCTCTCCTTCTTCAAAGACTACATTGAAAGGTACACACACTAACACCCACTCGAAATCATGCATTTGTATCTAATTATAGGTATATCTTATTTTGGTGCTTTTTTTGAATTGAAGTTTGAAATTTTGAAACTTTGTTGTTCGTTGATTTGCTTGCAGCCTTGGAGGCAAGGTGCCTTCGTCGGGAGACCGAAATTCGGTATGATTTTTCATTTTGTGTTTTGAGTGGGGAATATGGGGTAAAAATTAATGCAGGTTTAGCTTCAATGTTTTTGTGTTGGTGATTAGATTGGGGAAATTTGGTTTACGGCTCTGTTGGGTAATTGATGACCTTAACATAGGAGAATTGGTTTGTGAATTCAATTCTATCGTGGTTCAGTGGAAATGTGGGGAGAGTTGAATGCCAAGTTTGAGTTTTTGGTGCGGAGATTTGAGTAGAGTAATTTATTTTGGGATATGTTGGACAATTTATAATCTGGCTGATTTATTTATCAAATAAAAAGTGTTTGGCTCAATTTCCTTCTGATTTGATTGTTGTATGTGTGCTTTGATTTTTTTTATTGTCTATTAGAGACGCAATCAACAGCATCCCTCCCTACAACACTCGCAGAATCGTATTGGATATAAAGCCCGGCATTTATAGGTATATGCATGCTTCCCTCTCTACTCCAAACAAACTCAAACTAATATTAACATTTTAATTATTATCATTTTCTATGTATAGGGAAAAGATAAATGTACCGAAGAACATGGCATTTATAACCTTCTTAGGAGATGCTAGCGATCCACCAACCATAACTGGGAACGACACAGCCTCATCTACGAGTGGAAGAGATGGAAAGCCATTGAAGACATTCCAAAGTGCTACTGTTGCCATTGATGCCAATTATTTTATCGCCATCAACCTGAAATTTGAGGTAGCTAACAAAACACTCTTTAGGAGTATAACTTTAATGCAGCATTGCAGCATCAAATGAATATCAGCCAAGCTTCTTGTGCAGCATTGCAGCAGCAGTCCAATACCTGCCACTCCCCCTGCTTTAGCATCAATCGCCCGAGGTTGGTTCATATGGGTCAAATGAATCTAGGTCCTTATTATTTAAAGCAAGGGGGAATGCCCAGGTCTGCGCCATCACTGCACCAGAAGCTTGGCTGCAACGGTTCCTTGTCCGTTTATGACAAACTTGACGTATAGATTCCATTACTACTAGCAAAATTCCAAACTGTAAAACAAAAACAAGGCCAATTGCTGGATACGCACAAAGAAACAGTATTGCAATAAATGTGAGGAGCCCCATGCCCATCGTTCTAACTTATTTCGACAAAAATAGTGCATCTGTGGTCCGTATTGACCTCCATCCGTCGTCTGGCAAGTTATGATTTTTACTAGCTAAAATTACAAATCAAACGCTCAACGTACTACAAACAATATTCTGATGAACAAGATGATAGAAGAAACTGTTATTGATCTTTTTGACTGCAGAACACAGCCCCACACCAGATTGGATCAATAGGAGAACAAGCAGTGGCATTAAGGATATCAGGGACAAAAGCAGCTTTTTATAACTGCAGCTTCTATGGGTCTCAAGACACACTGTATGATCACAAAGGCCTCCATTATTTCAATAATTGCTACATCCAAGATTCCGTTGATTTCATCTTTGGTTATGGCACCTCCCTTTACGAGGTCAGTTTAGTTAGCTAAAAATAATAAAATTTACATTGCGCTAAATATATAGTTGTATTGATGAGTTATATATGGTGTGTAGAATTGCTATTTGAAGTCGGTAGCAAAGAAAGTGGCATCACTGACAGCACAAAAGAGTAGTAATTCAACGATTATGTCAAGCTGTTTTTCATTCAAGAACAACGTGATCACCGGAAGTGGCCAGGTGTTCCTCGGTAGAGCTTGGGGAGACTATTCCCGGGTTGTCTTCTCCTTCACATTTATGGACAAACTTGTTCTTCCCCAAGGTTGGAATGATTGGGGTAAACATACTCATGACTGTAAGTCCAAAAATCATTTGATCCTTTTTAATTCCATATTCTATGGAGTATATAAATACAGTTAGAGTAACAAACTTAATTTTTTGTCCTGCAGAAGTGTGTACTATGGAAAATATATGTGTAGTGGACCAGGAGCCAACTTGACCGGAAGAGTGAGCTGGGCGCGGGTGCTCACTGAGGAAGAGGCTAAGCCGTTTATTGGAGCTTACTATGTCGACGGAGACACCTGGCTTATTCCTCCTTATTAACAGATCAACAATGTCACACTTATATAATAGTATGCAGCATCCCAAATGGAGCTAAAAATCATAGTAACCTTGTACCAAAATTATTCTTACATTTATAGCACAAGACAATGAAATATAAAATGTTCATGCATTCGAACACTTAGATTATAAGTGCTTGAAGCTAAAATTTGTGATAGAGATAACCTACTACGGCCAAACGAAACTCTTGAATACCTGCCAAGGTTGTACATTGTCCTCATCGGTTGAGCATGTGGAATATTAATGTCATTATATATTTCATAATTTAATCTTCATTATTATAAGATTTTTTTTTGGTTGGTTTACTTTTTTTTAGAAAAGTGTTTTTTAGTGCGTTTAACGCACGGGTGGCATACTAGTCAATTATTAAAAACACAACTCCAAACAATTTTTTCCCCATTCATGACAAAAGTCATCAATTTCTCTCTCCTACTTTTTATTAATAATTGTAGTTTTTTCAATATTCTTTTATTTTTATTATTTTTTATATGTTAATTGCAATTTTTGTAAAAAAAAAAAAATAATAATTTCAAAAATATGACATGTGTCACCCTTTAATTGGGCAAAGGCTTGAATTCATTTTTTCCCCGCGCCGTGAAGTCAGTCTTCTGCCAAAACCAAAATTTAAAAAGTCATGGATGAAGTTATAAAATGTCATGGTTGGGGGTGTTATGGGTTGCCACCTAAGCCACGACTTTTGCTAAAGTCGTTATTGTAGATGCTCTTATAAAGATGGCCTGCCTCTACTGAGGAGCAATAAAATTGGTGTCGGATTTTTGAACCAGAATAATTTTGAAAATAGAACGGTTGCATCAGTTATGCGAATGGTTATGATTTTATCATATACTTTCTTGTATTTTTTAATCAATAGTTAATATTAATTTGATTTGATGTGGATATTGTCGTCTCCCGTCTCCCACCCGCAGGAGGAACCCATTTTAACATGTGACATTGGCAAGAAGAACATAGAAACAGCTATTGGATAATTTTTAGCATCTCATAAGTATTTATCCGACTTAATGAAATGGTTTCAATCGCACTCCTCTCTCATTTTAAGTATAACAATTCAGGCCACATTTTATAAGTGTATTATATATATTCCAATATAGGTACCGTTTCATGAAAATAGTTTCATTTTTATTGATGATTAACGACCTATTTTTTATGATAATATGATTCTTTTTTAAATTCTAAAAATAAATAAAATAGTATTAACTCAGTACAAAGAATACTTTAGGTAAACAACCAAAATGATGCTCATATTATATGAGTAAATTACCAAAGTAAAGAAAAGCCAAAGAAGATGAATGAAGTAGAATACCAAGACACAACTTTGAGAGCTAAAAGCTCCTCCTTCGATTCAGTCAGACAATGGTGACAAATTTGTAAGTAATCCGTACACCCGTTAGATCTTGACCTGTCAAAACGTGATCGGGTGTATTTATTATAACCCATCGGGTTAACCAAGTGATCGGGTGTATTTATTATAACCCATCGGGTTATCCAAATGCTGGGCATGCAGGACTTATACTATCCAACTGTACAACATTTTGATTTTTGCCTATAAAATGTTATTCTTCGTAAGTCACCGTGAGGAAAAAAGGATTCAATGCTCTGAGAAGAGCTGTAATGTGTTACATTACATATAGTTAAACGAATTAACTATAAGATGTAATTCATGTATTATATCTCAAGTTGATAAAATGTAACACACATACACTTTGACCGTAAAATGTAACTCATCTACTATTTACTGCCGAATTTATGTAAAGTACAGTTGTAGGGCTGTGACAAATGACAAAAAACTCCACACTATCGACAGAACCCTCAAAACTTTCATGAAGTATTCGCTGCACAAAAGAATGTACAGTATAAGTGATGTCCGTTCTGGAAAAAAAAAAAAAAAAAGAACATGTAAATATTTTCTGATTTTCGATATTAAAATAACATGTACTAAGTTTACATACCTCAATTTGGAAAAAAAAAAAAAGTTTACATACCTCAAAGGGGTGGTGCCGCCGAAAGTAAAATCATCTGATTATAGGGTATTTCCACAGAACATCACCCCACGTGCTCGTACCATCAGTCACCTCCTTCACTACAGATGCTACCTCATCCACTCTAACACGAATCTGTTGCTTGCTGTCCCTTTCTCGGATCGTCACCTCCAATTCTCCATCCACGGTAATAGCAAGTGGGACCCCAAGTTCATCCGTTCTTGCATATCGTTTCCCTATTGACGCACCTGTTATACATGAAGATTGTGATGATCACTTCTTAAGCAAGTGATTTTTCCCCTTCCATTTTTTCTTTAGGTTTACTTTCATTTTCAACAAGTGTACTTTTACTTTGGACCTGACTTCCACTTTAATCATTATACTTCCTACGTCTCATAATAATTTATTGGTCAACTAATTTGAATTTTAACCAAAAAGTTATGAAAATTTGATTATGTTCGCACTATTCTAAAAAACGGTTATTTATTTCACCAATAGAAACACTACTCATAATTAAGTTTTCAAGAAGATAAATAATTTATCATTAAATGTTGGTCAAAGTTTAATTTAGTTGACCAAAAAAGTCAAGGTACGACATTTATTCTGGACGGAGAGAGTATTTATTTTCTTGCAAAAAAAAAACACAATACTCTGGAAAAATTTCGCCCAAGCCCCAAAGAGTTAACCCCGTTAGATTATAATGGATATAATTTTTTTAATTATTCGGACTTCCACCCCCCTAAACTTTCACACGGAGGATTGAAGTGTGAATAACTAAAGTTTTCCATCCATTATAATGTAACGGGGTTAACATTTTGGGTTGGGGCAGACATTTCCCAGAGTAAAGTGATTTTTGTGCAAAAAAATAAGTATAATGGTGAAAACATAAGTTGGGCCAAAGTACAGTGGTTGAACATGAAATTAAACCTTTTCATTAAAGCCCCTAAAGGGATTTGGAAATTGTGGACATATAAAACTGTGTACCTGATATATCCAATTTATATGAGATCCCAACTGCATTCAAGAATTTGGCAATGCGTTTGGCGACTTTCTCAAATTCTGGGTCCTGAACTAATGAGAAAACTGTGCATTTGATAGGTGCAACCAGGGACGGGAAACGGAACACATTTAATTGCTCTTCTCCATCTTTACTAGGTCTTGTATAGAAAGAATGCTCGTATAGGCAATAGATTATCCTTCCAATACCGAAAGATGGTTCAATGACTGATGGCGTAAAGACCCTCTCGTGTTCTTTCTTCTTTTCCTTGAAGATTGTTAACATATTTTGCTTTATTGTCACGTCTTTATCAAGGGTGCAAACATGAAACTCTACCTCACCCTTGGATTCTAAGGTATCTTTCATTTCCATTGCTTCTTTTTCCCCCATAGCCTGCATAAACATGTGGCTCAATTAATGAAGTAAATATTTGTGTTGCTTGTTTTCAATGCACATAAAAAAAAATCCATCCAAAACCACCCGAAAGCTAAATAAATACCTTCCATCCCCAAAATGAATCTTATTTGGCAATTGTAGTTTGTCTCATCATCTCCTAAATTTAAGCTACAAAATATTTATACCTTCTTCACAAAAGTAAGACATCTCTTACATGCCATATGAAAAAAGATACTAGTATACATTTTAGTTTAGTGCAATTCAAGGAAATATATTGGAGTAAAAACATTAAAATACAAAATGAAAAGTTCAAAGTGAACAATGGAGAAAGTATAACACAAAGAATTAGTCTACCTCCAATGCTTCCAGCACCATTTTTTGATTATTCTTGAATGCAAGGCCAAACTCTTTCTTCACTGGAGCTATGACAAGTTTCTGAGACACAAAGAAATTGAGTTAGATAGTCAGCACAAAGCGGGAGAGTTAATGAGGGAGTGTGAGTAAGGTGCGGTGGTTTTAGTGGAGAGATAGAGACCTCCACTTCTCTAGGTTCTGCAAGCTTTTCATGTGCGACAAGAGCTACACCACTTTTATCCTGCACGAGAGTATTTGTTATAAATAGCTGCCTTAAGTAAAATAAAAACAAGCAATATCACGACCTGCATATAAGATCACCCTAATATTGGTATCCCCTTTTCCGTCTAAAGTTGTTTCAAATTTCAATACAAGGATAAATATACCCACTTAGGTCCACATGAATTGAATAGTTGGTGCCTATCTTGGACGAATCAGTCCTTATTCCTTTTCATGCTATTTGCACTATCATGGAACAAAATTTGCACTAAAACATGTTGGAACGGAATAGTCATTAATGCGTAACAAACAAGTACTTAGAGAAATCAGCTTGTTATGTACTGAAATTAAATGGTCGAAAGATTCATACAATAATGGGATATTATATCGAAGAGAGAATTACCGCTTGTGATACCAACTACTCCAACATATATTAAAGAAAGGAAAGATAAAATAATAAATCTATTTTCCGTATTTTGTGATCACAAGGAATAACTTTTTATGAATGGAACAGTATTCAATTGAAACATTAAACTCTCACCGTGTGAGCATGCAAATCATATGCTGATCTATCAGCAATACCAACACACTCGATCCAACCATATGAACATTCGATTTCAGCATCCCAACAATCTGCAGCATAATGTGCCATCTCATTTGCCAGATGCTGCCGAAATCGCAGCCGATCTTTCTCAATGCCAAGATGAGTCAAGAATAAATATACTCTCCCAATGAAGTAGCCTAGTGTTTCATTGTTCACAATCCCCTGCGCAACAGTAACAGCAAAAGTAAGTAAAGGATAAAACATACTCAAAGTTCATAGACACACACATACAGGTTATATTGTATTTGGGGAGAGAGAGAGAGAGAGTACTACAGCAATTACCTTCAAGACAGCTTCACCAAGCGCTCTCCTCTGTGCTGATCTTCCAGATGTCTGGTCTTCCCGTGGAAACATAAGGAACTCCAAGTTTGCAACTTCAGGAAATTTTGGATGAGACTTGTCATCAGGATCAACAAAATGTTCAATCTCAGCCAGTGTAAATTCACGGACTCTTAGGAGACCCTGGCGAGGGGATATCTGCAAGCACAACAATTAAATATATATATATATATATAAAAGAAGATAACATCAAAATTCTAGACAGTACAGCAAAATGCAAAATCATGGAATAAAATCAACAGAGCATACTTTATAGCAATTCATGGCTAGGAAAGCCCACAACAAACCAATAGATAAAGGATGATTAAGGACCTCATTTCTAAAAGCTTGACCAATCTGAGCAGCAGCAAAAGGGAGCTTCTGTCCATTGTAATTATACAAGTCTTTAAAGTTCACAAATATACCCTGTGCTGTCTCTGGCCGCATGTAACTGCAAGAAGTTACATTTTTCTATTTTTTATTTCTATTACAAAAGATGAAAAAAAATATCATATAAAGCAAGCATAAACTCTGTACAGTATAGTTCAAGAGTTTAATGTATGCAAGCTGAACACTTTTTTCTTTCTTTCTTTTTTCTTCGTTCCCTTTTTTGTGTATCAGGGCATCGCGAGCACCTTGACTAATACACCTCCCCAATCTGGTCAAAAGCAGTTCATTGGTGCCTAGGGAATTTACAAGGAATAAATTCCTCATGGACTGGCTATTGGAATCCTTTACCTGCTGGAATTTCGTTACACTTTTCAATCAGATCGAAGAATCGATAAAATGATGACTTACCCGGGGCTCGAACCAGATGGTCCAATTGAGGTTTGAAACATCAAATTGAAAGGATATGGAGCAGAAAGGGCGTTATTTGTATCTGGAGCAGTAATACCATATTCCTTGATCTTTCCTCCCAATTCTTCAGGAGACAGATCATCCAAGACAGCAAGAACATGCCTTAACTCTGCCGCCTTTTCTGAAGTGACATTGGCTTCATTTTCAAGCTTATCCTTACAAAAGTCTTTGAGCAAATGATCAGCACGGTAACATGTGCCAGTCTTCTCATCATTAACCATAAGGTCTGTAAACTTATCAACATGACCAGATGCCTTAAGAACTACCTCTGGTGTGACACAAGGGCAACGAACCTCCAACATGTTCTCTTCCATAACAAAATGCTGTGAATACAATGAGCACGTCAGCTAGATATAGAAACCAGATAACTTTCCAAATCTTTTAATGTAACAGCTCTGTATCCTCAGTACAAGAGCTAGTAGTATAGGAGAGCAATTAAAAAAAAATCTCTTCAACCCAAACCATATATTACCAAGAGAAATATGTTCATCATTCAAACAATAAGGAACTATAGAGATTTTCTCATCATAAGCTTTCTTGGGCACTTTCCATCATTTCCGATGGAGCCAAAGACTCACATTTTTTTGGCTTGGGAATATGATGGAATAAAGCGAAATGGCTCACTAAACTTTATGCGCTTCTTTGTTATGAAACAGCAATCAGTCCATGCAATTTTCGATGCAATTTTCATCCTGGGTCATCCGAAAACAGCCTCTCTGTGCAAGACAGGGGCAAGATTGTGTACATCCGACCCCCTCCCCTTACCCCACCGTATATGGGAGCCTTTGCAGCACTGGGATAATGTTGTTGTTTTAAGCTTTCTTGGGCACAGCACAGTGGGCAGACCCTGGATCGTTTATTTTTCCGAGGTTGCAGAAATTGTTTTCGTGTAGATTTATAAAATTGTCGCCCAGGCGCATAAGGTTAATTATTGAGCTAATAGCCTTGAATTGTTTCTTTTGACCATATTTCTGTAGGGTTCTTTTTATTTACGAAAGTAATTGTCCAAATAGTGATTATAAAGTATAAAGAGCCTTCCTCTAATGAATACCTGCACACAGATGTCAAAGTATATATAACTACGATATTGTAGCTCGGTTCCAAGATGATTCTTGTTGTTTGAAAGTATTGTTTATCTCAAAATCCACGACTTATCCCAATTTGGAAGATATTCAACAACCAAAACAATGTGAATAACTGAGGCAACTGAAAGAATATATCATTACTCCATTTACAACTTAAAAATTAAGAATTTTTTCTCAAATAATCCCTTTTTAATTTTTTATTTACTTAAATGACTCACTATTCAAACTATTGCCCACAATGACCATTTTTTTGAAACTCGCTACACCGTGTAGCGAGTTTGACTAGGGTTGGTCAAAACTCGCTACACCGTGTAGCTAGTATAGGGTAATTAAGTTTGACCGTTTGGGAAATTAATTAGGGCATTTAATTAACATAAACTCGCTACACCGTGTAGCGAGTTTGTTAAACATAATAAAACTCGCTACACCGTGTAGCGAGTTTGTTAAACATAATCAAACTCGCTACACAGTGTAGCGAGTTATGTAATTTCAAATTCCATAAAAAACCCTCTCCTTCAGTCCCAACAAAACAAACCCTTCTCTTCCTTTCTCAGTCCATCTCTCCCTTTTCTTTCTTTCTTTCTTTCTTAGTCCATCTCTCATCTATCTCTCTCAAATCTAATTCATCTTTCTCAATCCAAAATTTATAACTATCAAAATGGATCCATCAAAACCCCGCTGGTATCGTGGACGACAACCTCTTCCTGGTCATCCCGGTCAAACCTCCAATCGTCAATCTAATCTCTCTCAAATCGAACGAGAGTTAGAATCTCCACCGCCGCAACGAGAGTTAGAATCTCCACCGCCGCCTCATATCATACCTGGTCCCACTGGTGAAGCACAGTCCGCCATGCGTCGGCATCGTACCGGAAAAGCTCATGTCTCTCAGGAACCCCCCCCTCAGTCGACCCAAGAGACCATACGTAGAAAGCTTGAAGAGCCGGTGGAGGATGAAGATTTCCAGGGCAAAGCTTGGCTTTCTGCAATGGACTATCTCACTGCAGAGGGTACTTATTATCCGTTGAGAATGATCAAGGAGAACTGCCAAAAATATGAGAGGGTGGAACAGGTATAATATTTTACATTAATTATAGTTAAGGTTGAAATTTACAAATAATTGATCATTATATTTTTGTTCTATTAGGTTGTTGTTGTTGTCAAGGAGTGCATACCATCTGATCATGGCTCTATTCATCTGATTTTGAAGGATCCTACTGACACAATTGATGCTTACATTGCTGACAAAGTGCTGAAGGAAAGTGAGGGCGGAAGTGACATAGGTGTTGGTGCTGTTCTTATACTTACTCAGGTATGAAATATTTTCCTTAACATTACACTCCCTAAGGTTATATTCTTTAACATTTTGTTCTAAATGTTTTGTTTTGTTGATCTATTAGGCTGTTGTTTGGGCCCCCTTACGCTCAAAAAAAATACTTAACATTGTTACTTCCAATGTTTCTAAGGTGTTCCCTAAGGATTGTTAATTTGTGTTATTGGACATGTAATATTTGAATTTCTGTCGGATTTAATATGTACCTGAATTTATGTAATATTTTTCTATGTGATCGGGATGTGATCACTGAATTTTTTGGATTTAATGTAAGATTTCCTATGTGACCGGGATGTGGCACTAACTTGACAATATTTATTTTTTGTGATGTTATTTTAGATTTTTTTAAATTATTTTGTACAGTTTGTGTTTGATTTTGTTGCAATTATTCATGACATATTTTTTTTTTAACACATCAAAAAAAAAATTGAAAGAAAAACTTAATTCAGCAACATGTCATCATTTGTTTTAAAACATGTAAAAAAAATATTTTAAAAAAAAATTCAGCCACTTGTCATTATTTTTTTAACACATGTAAAAAAATTTTTTTGTTAGTACGAAGCTATTTTGAGCAACAATTTGAAGCTGATTTAATTGTCCAAATTAAAATTTAAAAGTTGTTATTGTTACACCATTATATGTACTTCAAGTAACAATTTTTAGATATTCATTATGATATCTAAATTAACCTATAATTATTGCTCAAAATACCTTCGCGAACGAAAAAAAATTTTTGATGTTACTACGAAGCTATTTTGAGCAACAATTTGAAGCTGATTTAATTGTCCAAATTAAAATTTAAAAGTTGTTATTGTTACACCATTATATGTACTTCAAGTAACAATTTTTAGATATTCATTATAATTGGTCAATAAAATCAAAGTTAAAATTTAATACAATACAGAAATTTAAACTTACAATTTAAAAAAATATTGAATTACTTGACAAATTTCTTGGTTGATTGGTCAATTGTTCTTCTTCTTCTTCTTCTTCCCTTCTTCTTCTTCTCCTCGGCGGCCAACTGATGAAAAGTGTTTTTTTTTTTGGTTTGGTTTGAATGAATACGTAAACTGGTAAAAGGGTTTTAAATAACTCGCTAAACTGTGTAGCGAGTTTTAAACAAAACTCGCTACACCGTGTAGCGAGTTTATGTTAATTAAATGCCCTAATTAATTTCCCACCGGTCAAACTTAATTACCATAAACTCGCTACACGGTGTAGCGAGTTTTGACCAACCCTAATTAAACTCGCTACACGGTGTAGCGATTTTCAAAAAAGTGGACATTCCGGGGAATAGTTTGAACAGTGAGTCATTTTGGTAAATTAAAAAGTAAAAATGGATTATTTGAGAAAAAATTCTAAAATTAATGTCTCCACTCCCTCCATTCCCAAAATCAACCAGTGCTCAATTTAAGACTGCAAAAGTAGATTTATCATATAAAGTAAACAAATCATTGACTGATTTCCAGCTGAAAAGGAAGGGTTTCTACATTAAATTCTGCTAACTGAAAGGTAGGGTTCTTAATTAGAATAACAAGTTGGATCAACTAAAGGAAGTTAAATTGGAAAGAGAAGATCGTAATTAGAGAAGAAATTAAAAGGGGATGGATGGATGGGAGAGTTGACCTGACGCCAGAAGGCGAGGACGTTAGACTCGACGGAGCAACCAGGAGGGCCATAGTCGTAAAGGCCGGCGACGCCGTGGTAGATTTTGAAGGAGGGGATGTAGAAGAGACGGCGTTCCAGTGTGTTGACCACCGCTTTACGGAATGCTTCCCTTTCCATCATTTTTAGGTCAATTCCGGAAGGATTGTAAGAAGAATCGAAAAAGATGATCATCTATATTGTTGCGTTACCATTGTTGACCCAAGTCAACTGCTACCGCTGCTGCTTCAACTGTAAAAAGGGCAATGTTGGATACAATTATACAAAAGACGTTTAAAAAAGATGATATAAAAATAAGACAACTATTGAGGGATGTTTGGTAACCAAATTAAGATCTTAATTTGGACTACTTTAAGAGATTAAAAAATTAAGCTTGTTTGGTAAGGTAAATTTGAATCACTTAAATAATTAAGATTGTATTAAAAAAGGCTATTAATTTTAAGTGGGTAAGGAGTAGCTTAACAAGATAAGAGGTGGAAAGAATGAGAAAAAAAGGGAATGAGTTCAAATCCACACATCAACATATTTTATTTATTTATTTATTGTTACTTCCTTTTGTTGAAATATTTTTTCTTTTCATACAAATTATATTTGACCAAGTATGAAAATATAATTTTTTTAATATTAACATTTAATAATATTTTTATTAAAGTATCATTATATAATTTTTTTATTATTTGTCAACATTTGTGATCATATTTACCAAACTAATCAAGATAAATATTATTATGGGATAAAGAAAGTACAAGTAAAAATATTTAAATATTATAAAATTAAAATTTACTTATAATAATAATAATAATAATAATAATAATAATAATAATAATAATAATAATAATAATGTATATGTCAATAATGAATTTATTTTATTATAAAATCATAAATATTATTCATATAATATTTTAAATGTTGAGTTGAAATTCTGAAAATTCAGATGTAAGTGGTTTGTCATTATCAAACAAACATAAGTCTTCAAAATTCAGCAACTTAATGATTTCAGCTCTTAATTTTCAGCTCTACATTTTCAGAGCTTAATTTTCAGTTTTACCAAACAGGCCCTGATTATATCAATTATTAATTGGCCCACTTTCTCTAGGGCCCCTCATGCGAAATTTAAACCTAATTTAAGAAATAACATTTTGTAAATTCCAAAGACACCCTTTGATAACACAAAGACATAAATGCCCCTTTTTTTTGCACACACGCTCACTAAACACTAAGGAGTTTGTCACTGGACCAACCAAGTACAAAACTGAATGTTAAACTTTTTTTTGCATGCGCCCTCTTACAAATCAGATACAAACCATTACCTCAGTAATTACAAACAACAATTTTGTTATTATTAAACTTTTGCCATTATCATTGTTAACAAAATGTTAGATTTTGTCTTAAACAAGAGATTTTTAATTTAGGCTCCGTTTGTTTCACCGTAAAACATTTTCCGGAAAATGTTTTCCGGAAAATAACCTGTTTTACGGTGTTTGGTTAGCCCCCGGAAAATGTTTTCCGGAAAATAACTCGTTTTCCGCTGTTTGGTTGCCTAAGTAAAACGTTTTTCGGAAAACATTTTACAGCCTTCCTAAAATAAACGACCTCTTGACCTTGTCACTAAGTAAAACATTTTCCGGAAAATGGAGGCCTTAATGTACAACTCATATTACGCCCGTACAACCACCCCACCGCTATCCCACCCCACCCCCACCCCCCAAAAAAAAATTTTTTTTTAATTTTTTGTAATCGCCCCCACCCCCAAATTTACCCCACCCCCCCCCACCCCCCCACCCACCCCCCAAAAAAATTTTTTTTTTTTTTTTTTTTTTGTAATCGCCCTCTACCCCCGCCTACCCCCCACCCACCCCCCCAAAAATTTTTTTTTTTTTTTGTAATCGCCCCCTACCCTGCCTACCCCCCCCCCCCCCCAAAAATTTTTTTTTTTCTAATCGCCCACCTACCCCGCCACCCCCACCCCCCAAAAAAAATTTTTTTTTAAATTTTTTTGTAATCGCCCCCCCCCACCCCCAGCCTACCCCCCCCCCCCCCCACCCACCCCCCCCCAAAAAAATTTTTTTTTTTTTTGTAATCGCCCCCTTACCCTCGCCTACCTCCCCCCACCCCACCCACCCCCCCAAAAATTTTTTTTTTTTTTTTTTTTGTAATCGCCCCCTACTGCCTACCCCCCACCCACCCCCAAAATTTTTTTTTTTTTTTTGTAATCGCCCTCTCCCTGCCTACCCACCCCCCCAAAAAAATTTTTTTTTTTTTGTCCTTCTACCCCCCACCCACCCTCCCAAAAAAAATTTTTTTTTGTAATGACCTTCCACCCACCCCCCCCAAAAATTTTTTTTGTAATGTCGCCTGCTGCATTACCCTCCCCCCCAAAATTTTTTTTTTTTTTTGTAATCGCCCCCTCTGCCCCTCTACCCACCCCCACCCCAAAAAAATTTTTGGGGGTGGGGGTGGGTGGGGGTGGGGTAGAGCGAGGGTGGGGCGATTACAAAAGAAAAAAAAAATTTTTTTGGGGGGAATGGGGTAAGCAGGCAGGGGGTAGCGACATAAAAAAAAAAAAAAAAAATTTTGAGGGCAAGGGGGAGATAGAGGTGGGTAAGGGCGATACAAAAAAAAAAAAAAATTTTTTGGGGGGGGGTAGGAGAGCGATTACAAAAAAAAAAAAAAAAAATTTTTTTCTGGGGGGGGTGGGGGGTAGGCAGTGGAGGGGGCGATTACAAAAAAAAAAAAAAAAAAATTTTGGGGGGGGGGTGGGGGGTGGGGTAGAGGCTGAAAATTGGGTGGGGATTACAAAAATTAAAAAAAAATTTTTTTGGGGGGGGGGTGGGAAGTGGGTGGGGTGAGGGGGTAGGTCACCTTGTGAAATATGAGTCGTTTTACCAAACACCCGAAAACATTTTACACCCTTCCTCCGTAAAATATTTTCCTCCGTAAAATATTTTACGCTCTACCTCCGTAAAACATTTTACAGGAAAACATTTTACAGGAAAACATTTTCCAGAAAACGTTTTCCGGAAAACATTTTACGTCGAAACAAACGGAGCCTTAATATACCTAAAATCCACACCAAATTAAATTAGTACATCTTTCATTCATAAATAACTTTTGAAAAAAAAAAAAATATTTTTGATCAAAAATAAATTTGATTTTTTTAAAAATTAGGGATAGAGAAAATATCAATTATTAATAATTAATGATTAGAATGAAAGGATATATCATTAAATTTACATTCAATTGAATTACAATCAAGTGTGATGCAAAATAGTACTGAGAAAGGGGTTCAGGTAACGACAAAGGTCAGCCATCACAATTGAGTATGTGGTTTCAAATCCAGTAAATATTTTGTAGCTCTCATTTATTTTGATTGTCCTCTTCCAAAACAAAACTAAAGGACATTGAGGGTGTTGTAAAAAATTTGGAATGATAAAAAAAATATAAAGTCAAGTGAGTATTTATTGAAGGTTTCATCAGCATGATTAGTCTTTTGTTGCATAGTAGGATTAAGATTTTTGTAGCTTTTACACATGGGCTTTTGTACCATTTTTGGCAGTATTTTGGTGCTTCAAATTCCCAAGTCTTTTTTTTTTCTTTTTTGCTGGTGTTCTGCTTCTGCATATTTTCATTCCAGTAGAAAGATAATTGGTTGAGATAAAGAGGAAAATGTAAGTCGACAACCCTACATTAAACTGATTAGAAAAATGAAAAAGGAAACACTTAGAGAATGAAACTGATGACTTAGATTCTAGCTTAAACGTGCTTGCTTTAAATCATGGGAAAATAATGCAATTTTGAACACTGCACTTTACTTTAAATCATGGGAAAATCCATCTTGCGTCATTTATCTATAAATTTATATGCTATAAATATTGAATTTTGTTTCATTCAAGCTGCAGGAGGTGGCTTCTAAGCTGGTTTCACAAGATAAGAATGTGTCCGACTTAGTGACTAAAGATCAGGTAAAGAATCCCTACTTAACTTTTCTGATTTTTACTTTTCATTTCCATTTTATTACATGATATAATTTATTTTATGTAGGATGATGGAGTTGAAATCATTGGAGATAACTGTTCAACATCATGTGAGCAGATCACTCCTATGAAGCGTACATTGGATGATGCTCTTAATAGCCAGGATGAGCAACTTTCGCTACAAAGATGTTGAAAGAGATCAAGAAAGAGAAATTGGAAAAGTAGTAAAAAGGAGAGATGCAGTTGAGGAATATTATTTTGTTTTATGATATTAAAGTTGATGAATTATAGTTCTTTATGATTGATGATGCAGTTAAGGATCCATGTTTTGTTTAATTATGCTTAAGAACCAAGATTATGTGTTCGATTCTGCTGACAACCTATGGTGGTTGTTTTTTTCTTTCCAGTTCACATTATTGTGGTTAGTGATAGGTTCGATGCTCTTAATTAATTTTTTTAAAAAAAAACCTCAAAAACTTTAATTAATCACCTATGTTAATGATTCTATAATGGACATCATTGAGCAGTTATGGCTGTCCATTGGAAGGTTCCTAAACGAATCCCCGTTGCTTAATCTGATAGAGTAGCTAAAAGGGCACATCAAACACTGAAGTAGGAGAGGTATACTCTTTATTGAAGACAGCTAATACCTTCTGTACCAAAATTGTATTATCTTTCATTGTAGATCTCGAAACGACGAACCGATTTTTTTGTATGAGACTAGACTCATAGATCTTTCCAACGACTACTTATTCGCCATCTGGAACCTTCTAGATCATAACAGTTTATTCCTCAAAGCTCACTGAAATTCTGATTCTGCAGAATTTTAAAATCAGCTTCAATGAATCTGTGTTCTTGACTCGCCCGCCTTTCGATGAATTCGTCGCCATGGAGTGCTCCTGTGTTAAACCTGCACAATCAAGATCATAGTTTTACAAAGTTTTACTCCATAACGTCTGCTACCCAATTATTACTAAGAATATTAAGAATCTTATGTTGAAGATTTTAATTTGCTTTGGAAAACTCTTGCCCAGATGTTGATGATCAAGTTTCTGTTCTAAAAGGAATGTAAAAGCGTAAAGGATTTGAGTGTGAATGTGGGTCCCATCAAATAAAACATTCACATTTTGGGGTTGTCCTATTTCGAGTGGGAAACCCAAAATGGCAAAATGTCTAATTCGAGTGGGAAACCCAAAATGGCAAAATGTCCTAATTCGAGTGAGCCGGAGAGAGTATATCACTTGCTAGGAAATATCTGAACTTTTCATATGTATGTTTGTTAATATGCTTCCAAAGGGTTTTAAAATGTTCAAAATAATTTTCTACGAGGTTCGTAGATATTTGAAAGATTGATTTGGTTGTTAATATGCCGAGAATCATATGTCGACGCGGCTTCCTTTTCTCGCGCCTATTTGTTTGGCATGTATTTGTGCACCTCCAATGCCCATTCAGGTTGACAAACCAATCCCTTGAACACTTTTCCCCGAGTGGATTGCAACTTGCTACTGCTTGAACCCTTGAGTTCATGCCTCAAATCATTTTGGATTAAGTTGTTTTGGATTAACTTGCAAAGTTAAAGACGGATGAACCCCGACTGTGTTTCACCCGAAATCATTGCTATGATTTTTTTACTTAAGTATTGCTATTGGTATGAATCAATCGGACTCAGATTGTTATTTTTTAGGAATCCCTTTTGAGGAAATCAATCATACTCGAAAGGTGGAGGACGTTGCTAACTCAATTTGGGACGAAAGAGAATGAATTATAATTTAGCACTGTGTCCACTTACATGTTCTGCACATTGCGAACTATACGAGGATTTGGAGTCCTAACTATACAATTAGGTGATTTTGTTTCCTAATACAAATATACTACCAAATATACATGATTAGAATATAGATATCAAAACTAAGTAGGAAACTTCAAGACAAAGCAGCCAACGGATGAGGAGCACCCCTCGGAGATACATGAGGCGTGCGCCGACATATTCCGAGGCCGGCGCCTCAATTGTGTTTGGAGGAGAATCATCCTTGATATTAGCCACTAATCCCCGTACTAATTATCCCCGATATGAGGCGTTATTCTTAATCCCCTCCATAATCTACGATTGAATTATTACGTTTCTCCCTATCATGCCCCGTTTATTGCCTTTGTTAAATAGAAGAAGGGATCGAAATTTCTTCCATACACAAATTAAAAGAATAAACAAACTCATTCCTGCTTCTCCTCTGCTCGAGACTATTGTTCATAAGGTAAGTTCTTCATCTCATTCATCGATTTCTTCTTCTATTGTTTTCTTCCGTATAACTCAAACTTAGGATCTCTCTTTTCTCCTACACCTATTGTGATTTAAATTGCCTTTGGTTGGTTGCAATTAAAATTTTATTTGAATTGCCTTTGGTTGATTGCATACCAACTGTTTGATGAAATGACCATGAGAAGAAGTTAATTGTTAATCTATAATTTTCAATGAGTTTTCCGTATAACATTACGACAAACACACTCGCAACAAGGTTTGCAAGTTAACGAAAATCAGATGCATTAGTTTAACGCAGTGGACATATAATAGCATAAATGGAACTCTACACTAGGTTCATTAGTCATGAAACATGATTAATGAGGAATCGGAGGTAAAATCATAGACTCCGAAAATGTCATTCCATAGAATTTAGAAGGTGTAGGAATGTGGATATCAAGTTGCATTAGCAAGTTCTGAAATATTACCTCCTCGGAAGACCACTCCACCCACCAATTCCCGTCCCAAAGCAACGTTAGACAATAGGTTTGAAGATGCCATGGGGCCGGGACTTCTATGCCAGCTTCTATCAAGTTCATTTGTAAGGTTAAACCCGTTTAAATTGCACCAAGGAGAAATGGCTGGATAACAAACAGAATTATTTATTTATGTATTTTAAAAAAGGGACAATCTTCTAGGGAGCCACTGAAGTAGGAGAGGTATACTCTTTATTTGAAACCGATAGAGTAGCTAAAGGGCACATCAAACACTGAAGTAGGAGAGGTATACTCTTTATTGAAGACAGCTAATACCTTCTGTACCAAAATTGTATTATCTTTCATTGTAGATCTCAAACGACGAACCGATTTTTTTGTATGAGACTAGACTCATAGATCTTTCCAACGACTACTTATTCGCCATCTGGAACCTTCTAGATCATAACAGTTTATTCCTCAAAGCTCACTGAAATTCTGATTTCTGCAGAATTTTAAAATCAGCTTCAATGAATATGTGTTCTTGACTCTGGCCCTGCCTTTCGATGAATTCGTCGCCATGGAGTGCTCCTATGTCAAACCTGCACAATCAAGATCATAAGTTTTACAAAGTTTTACTCCATAACGTACTGCCCAATTATTACTAAGAATATTAAGAATCTTATGTTGAAGATTTTAATTTCCTGGAAAACTCTTGCCCAGATGTTGATGATCAAGTTTCTGTTCTAAAAGGAATGTAAAAGCAGAAAGGATTTGAGTGTGAATGTGGGTCCCATCAAATAAAACATTCACATGTTGGAGTTGTCCTATTTCGAGTGGGACACCCAAAATGGAAAAATGTCCTAATTCGAGTGAGCCGGAGAGAGTATATCACTTGCTAGGAAATATCTGAACTTTTGATATGTATGATGTTAATATGTTTAAAATGTTCAAAATAATTTTCTCTGAGGTTCGTAGATATTTGAAAGATTGATTTGGTTGTTATGTAGAGAATATGTCTGCTTTAATTTGTTGTTTAGAGACGTAGTTACTTAGACAAACCAAAATGGCCTTTTACAGTACATCCGAAATCAAGTGATTGCGGATTAGTAAACCAAAATGGTACCATAGTTGTGGCGTTTAGATTCAACCTCGACTCAAATGGATGAAAATGATCTGGAATCGCCATCGAGATTTGAGGGTCCTAAAGTTGATTCCTCCTCATTAGTGCAATACAAAAGCCACCAAGAAGCCACTATTGGCACCAAAAGAGGACAATATATTTATAGGCGGGCATCTATCTCAGTAATATTCACCAACAATTGGCAAAGAAAAATACAAAAAGCACTATTTTGCCTTCCGAAACCGAAACGTGATTCGCCTTTTCAAAGGCAAAGCAAGAAAATAAATGATTTTACCAAGACAAGTCACGCATCAATAGCTACCAACATTTCTCACAAGCTTTTCGTGCAATTCTCATATCACCACAAAGAATAAATGGAACTCTGTGGACCTATAATAGCATAAATGGAACTCAATAATTGGCACGAAAGTGGAGTGACGGGATGTTTTGATTTAGTCAACTTCATTCGTCGAAATTTGCTTCTACTATTATTGAAACTCGTGTGTTCTTTTGTATTAAGTAAAATTTTTATGTTTCTAAAATGACTGTTTTGGTTTCTGCAAATTTAGGACTTTTACGCTTGCATGCTTGATGTGAGAGCGAGAGCATACTTTCGTATGGTGCATTTAACAAACATGATTACTTACATCTGCTAAATATTTCTTCAACACTCCTCCCTGCCCTCTATTCCCATGTGTGTACTTACAAGAGAAAAAATCTCCTTTTTACACTTATATTAAACCATGCATGTGCAAATACTTAGGTTCGCCAAATGGCTGACAAATCAATATTTATCAAATGATAATTATCCCCACTTCTGAAATCTTAAAGACAAATTATGTTTCACTCACTTTTTAAATTCCAATTATCACTCGCCATCTATCCATATTTATCTTCTTCATTCAGTCTATTTATACAAGCTCTTATAAATTAATCAATAAACACAAGTTAGAACTTCAGCCGTTAGTGATTGATGATAGTAAGCAAATATATTGGAATGGATCCCTTGCATTTCACCAACATGTTTATGGATATTGAATTTAATACTTTGTGTATTGTTTTTAGAACTACAATGAACAAAGAATTTGGTAAAAAGCAACAAGAGTGAAGAGATGGACAAGCATCCAGAATCTCGCTTGGTAATCAAAGAGTCACATTGTCGACATTACTAATCGTAAGTTTTCTAAATTGTGACCACCTACCTTTTATCACACATATTCTTTTTGTTCAATAACCTTGATTGTCTATTGAAGTATAATCATTCCATTCACTATATTTTATCCACAGTGGAACTTCAACATATGACGCCGACAGCCTTACGAGTAACATTTTTAACAAGAATAATATAAAACACTTATATGAGTTATGACAAGAGAACAAAGAAAATATTTTTAATTGTGTATTGTGTGATATCATAATTAGTTATTTTTTATTATCTATCAGGTGTTACTAGCACTCTGACCGGTAGTAATTTAATACGACCGAGGTTTCCTGCATATAATCTTACAAATTGTAAGAATATTTCTTATGCAGCTTCACATACTTTATATTATGAAATTTTTATAGCATTACTAATCATCCTTTTTTTTTTAATCGTAGCTACCAATCCAATAGGTACTAATCCAACAAGCTTAGAATTTAGAAGTCGTGGTAGGCCGATTGGTCAAAGCGTAGGGGTTTACAATCTCTCAAAAGAAGATTGGATATTGATTACTCTAATTCTGGAAATCGACAACAACGAACTGATAACATTTCTACATTCGTTGATGAGAATTTGAGTCAGACATCAGGCCCAAAAAGCTTGGAATTGAGAAAGCGAGGTAGGCCAATTAGCCATAGTATTGGAGTTTTGAATTCCCTCAACAAATGCATGAATGTTGAGCACTTGAATTTTGAGATTCAAAATCAGTAAATAACAATGCCTCAATTAATCACATGGATACAGGTACAAATATAATATTTAAAATGACAATTTTTCACTATTTTAAATGGTTTTTGAAACTTTTCGTACTTATTATGGTATGAAATTATCATCTTATTATGTTATCACATATCTCACAATTTTTTTTTTCAAGATTCCGTGCGAAATTACCGTGATTTGGTTAGAATTGAATCACAAAATGATTTGCCAACAAATAAAAAGAGAAGACGAAAGCATCACAAGGTAGTACTTGATTTTAATATTTGCGTTTTTATGTGATTTCGAATTTCATCATCCAAATTCACTTTTTTTATTTGCTCCCCCCTATTAGATTACTTATCTAATTATTTCAACCTTTTAATTTTATTCTCGTGTAGAAGTCAATTAATGACGCCACGAAGTACTATGAGTACCATTATGAGTAGTAAGAGTATTAATATTTTTTAAATTGTTTGGATAATTTTGAGATTTATACACATATACTCCTTCCGTCCCATTTCAATTGCTTTTTCTTTATTGCAGCTCTACCATGCCTAATTGGACTAATCCAACAAGCTTTGAAGTTAAGAGACGTGGCGTGCCAATTAGTCGAATAATAGGGTCTTGCACTCTCTCAGGCGGGAACACGAATACTCATCACTTAAATTCGGTTCAACATCAAACAAATGAAAGCAATAACCCAGTTAATTGCATGGATACAGGTAGTTAAGATCAATCAAAATGACAAATTTCCACTATTTTACATGTTTTTTAAAGCTTCTATTATTTATTATTTTAAAATTCTTATCATCATATCATGGTATAACATATCTCAATTTTTTTTTTTAGATTCATTGATGGTTGAATCACAAAATCGCTTGCCAACAAATGAAGAATATAAGGTGACAACATCACGAGTTAATAACAATGCCTCAATTAAGCACATGGATGCAGGTACAAATATAATATTTAAAATGACAATTTTTCACTATTTTAAATGGTTTTTGAAACTTTTCGTACTTATTATGTTATGAAATTATCATCTTATTATGTTATCACATATCTCACAATTTTTTTTTTCAAGATTTCGTGCGAGTACCAGATTTGGTTAGAATTGAATCACAAAATGATTTGCCAACAAATAAAAAAGATAAGACGAAAGCATCACAAGGTAGTACTATATTTTAATATTTGCGTTTTTATGTTATTTCGAATTTCATCATCCAAATTCACTTTTTTTATTTGCTTCCCCCCTCCTATTAGATTACTTATCTAATTATTTCAACCTTTTTATTTTATTCTCAGGTAGAAGTCAATTAATGATGCCACGAAGTACTATGAGTACCATTATGAGTAGTAAGAGTATTAATATTTTTTTAAATTATTTGGATAATTTTGAGATTTATACACCTATACTCCTTCCGTCCCATTTCAATTGCTTTTTCTTTATTGCAGCTACCGTGCCTAATTGGACTAATCCAACAAGCTTTGAAGTTAAGAGACGTGGCAGGCCAATTAGTCAGAATAATAGGGTCTTGCACTCTCTCAGCGGGAACACGAATACTCATCACTTAAATTCAGAAGTTCAACATCAAACAAATGAAAGCAATAACCCAGTTAATTGCATGGATACAGGTAGTTAAGATCAATCAAAATGACAAATTTCCACTATTTTACATGTTTTTTAAAGCTTCTATTATTTATTATTTTAAAATTCTTATCATCATATCATGGTATAACATATCTCAATATTTATTTTTAGATTCATTGATGGTTGAATCACAAAATCCCTTGCCAACAAATGAAGAATATAAGGCGACAACATCACGAGTTAATAGGAAAAAAAAGATGACGGAAATTGCACAACCAATCACAGGTATCTTTAAGATTTTAATTGGGAAGTATAATGCACTTTAAGGCAATATGTGTTTTTTTAAAAGCACTAAATGTGAGCATTGCCATATTGAGCTAGAGCAACAATATACTACATTGAATACTCATTTATTTGCAAAAATCAATTACATTTTATTTTGTTTTACATATGCAAAGCTTCGATATTGGAGATCCAAATTATGAATGTGAGCATTGCCATGCTCTATTTTGGTACGAAGAAAGGACTCCAAAGAATGTGCCATCGAAGAATCCAAAATTTTCATTGTGTTGCATGCATGGTCAAGTACAAATTCCTCTCTTGAAACATCCACCTCGCTTGCTCCGTGATCTACTCGAGAAAAGGCACGAAAAAAGCAAAACTTTTATGGATAACATACGTGCTTACAACATGATGTATGCTTTACATCAATGGGGGGACGATAGATAAGAGCGTAAATCAAGGAAGAGGCCCTTATGCATTTAAGATGGGAGGTCGTAATCTTCATCGAATCGGATCATTGATTCCTAAAGAAGGAACTCCTCCACAATTCGCTCAACTATATATTTATGATACCGAAAATGAAGTTTCTAATGAATAAAAGCTATCGTGTATGTTTCTTTCGTAATGTATTATATCGTGGCATTTGTTTGCGTATATAAATTGTGAGAATATCTATTAATTTAAATTGCTTGCTTTAAAATGAACAGTAAACAGAGGATGTCAGACTTTGACAATTCCATTGTAGCGGACTTAAGAAAAATGGTTGATGAAAACAACCCGTATGCAAAGATTTGCGTAATAGCCGCAGAGCGTATTTCATTGAGAGATTCGAGTGAGGTAAGGCTTCGAATCGATAGGAAAGCGATCTAAGGACGGGACGAATGTATAATTTGCCAACTACTTGAAGTGGCAGCTCTTATCGAGGGTGATATTGAAGATGCACCCGATGTGAGAGACATCATGGTTGTAGAATAGGTCCTGGTGACTTAAAACAAATACACGAGTTCAACCCGTGTTATCTTCCTCTTCAGTACCCGCTGCTGTTTGTTTATGGGGCAGATGGATACTATACTGATATTCCTAGGAATATGCCTCCTATGTCAAAGCGACCCAATCTTTCTTTGAAGGAGTTCTTATCATTCCGACTACAGGAGAGGTCTACGTAGGGACCCCAACTTATGAGAAGTGGAAGACTACCGCAGCTAGCTCATGGTTGATTCGTACATAATGATGGATACACAGAGGCTTCAAGTGGATTCGTCACAATCAACCCGCTCTTCGTGTTGAATCTTACCGGAAACTATCGTAAGCGGTTTCGAGAGGAGACACCGATCCATCATCTCGCAGTAGGCGAGTTGTGTTGCCATCTACGTACACCGGAGGACGGCGTTGGATGACTCAAAATTTCCTAGGATGAATTAGCTATTTGCAGGTGGACGGGATATCCGTCACTTTTTATCACGTTTACCTGCAATCCAAAGTGGCAGAGATTACGAGATTTGTTCGTAAGGAGGGGCTAAGGCCAGAAGATAGGGGCTGATATTATATGTCGGGTTTTTAAGATGAAGGTTGACGAATTAGTAAAAGATTTGAAGGAAAAGAAGATTTTTGGCAGCCTACGCACGTAAGTCTTTAAGTCCATCGTTTTTTTTTTTGTTGGTAAGCCGTCATCAACTTGATTACTCTTATATCAATACATTTAAAAAACAATGTCCTAATAAAAATTAAAAACAATTTTGTTAATTCATCAAGCATGATACAATAAGATTTTTTTTAATTATTATTAAGATTTTAAATTTTAAATTTAAACAATTATTCAAAGTGTAATCAAACTTATCAAAAGGTTTAGTTGTACTAGGACGGATTATATGTATAATTATTTAATTTTTATGTGAAAATAATTTTATTTCTTCCCCATGCTTATTTGATACAGCTACTGTTTACAACTGTGGAGTTTCAAAAAGCGAGGTCTTCCCCATGCTCATATTCTTCTTTTTCTCAAAAGTAAGGACCGAAGCGGAGCAATAGCAGAAAATGTCGACAAGTGGATATGTGCTTTGAGATTCCCGATAAAAGAAAACTAATCCTAAATTGTACGAGGCCGGTAGTAAGAATTATATGGTACATGGTCCTTGTGGCGCTTGCTAACCCAAAGATCTCCCTTGCATGGAAAATAAAAGGTGCTTTCAAAAAGAACTTCCCTAAAACCTTTAAGTGAAGGAAACATCCATTGATGAGAATGGATATCAGTGTTTATCTGGAGGGAGAGACGGACCTGAGCCAATGTAAGAAAAAGGTGGAGTTTTGCTTGATAATAGGTATATTGTGCCTTATAATGCTGAGTTGTTGTTGAAGTATCGGGGCTCACATCAACGTGGAATATTGTAATCAAAGCAAATCCATAAAGTACTTATTCAAGTATATCGCGAAGGGAAGTGACAGTAATAGGGGTTAAGTTACTTGCGTCGATGATGAAGTGAAACATTACATGGATTGCGGATATGTTTCTCGCATGTGAGGCGATGCTGGAGAATATTTGGATTTGATCTCCCATTCACAAGGACACCTGCCACGTCGAGACGCTTATCTTTTCCATTTAGAAAGGAGACCAGGTCATCCCTTTCAAAGACGGTGATTATCTTCCTGGATGTTGTGGGTAAACCTGATTGTTAAGTCAATCATCGCTTTTACGGTGGATGAAAATCAATCGTGAAAATTCGGAAGGCTCGACGTTACAAGTATCATGAGTTTCCAAATCATTTTGTCTTTGGGATAAGACAAAGCGAGAATGAGCGCTCCCTAGAAAGAAAGCGCGGGCATCAATAGGACGGATTTATCATGTCCCCATACAATATCCCGGAGATATATACTATCCGAGGCCGATGTTAAATCTTGATAGTTCTACTGGTCATCTACATGTTATGATGAATTTGAGAAACCGTAAATAACAAAGTGCACGATGATTACAAAGCAAAACATGTTATGCTCTTCAGGATTGTTAGATGATGATAAAGAGTATGTGGATGGAATAAAAGAAGCAAGTGAATGGGGGTCACCAGATTATTTAAGAAGACTATTCACGGTGCTTCTCCTATCTAATAGTATGTCGAGGCCACAAGATGTCTGGAATCAAACTTGGCAAGTACTTTCAGATGATATCATTTACAAGCATCAGAAGAATTTTAACAATCCGGGTAAAACTTTTTTGATGTTTGATTTAATTTTTTAATGAAATATATTAATGTTTATATGATTTGTCACGTTTTTTATATTATTTTTTAAAATGATGTGAATTAATTATATTTTGATTATTTTTTTGATGTGAATCTTTTCATATTGTAGGGCTGAAACTCAGTGAGGATCAAGTAAAAAATTTTGCATTGGCTGAAATTGATAAGTTACTGGCAGCAAATTGCAGTGGTCTCCGAAATTTTAAAGACATGCCTCAACCAAGCACTTCTGTTATTTCTGATGCGGAGAATATGCTAATATTAGATGAAATGTCATATGACGTTGAGGAGATGCAGGCTGAGCACTCCAGATTACATAAATGTTTGAATGAGGAACAAAGGATGGTTTATGAAAAGATTATGTCTGTTGATTTAGGCGATGGTGGAGTGTTCTTTTTGTACGGGTATGGTGGCACGGGGAAGACGTTCATATGGAAGACTTTGTGCTCGGCATTGCCAAGTAGAGGGACATAGTTCTTCCGAGTTGCTTCTAGCGGTATTGCTTCCTTACTTCTTCCAAGAGGTAGGATCGCTCACTCCAGATTTGGCATACCTATTCAGGTGGACGAAAGCTCAACTTGCGGCAAGATTAAACCTGGTTCTTACTGATGTGTGGTCTCCTAAAGAAAACGAAGCTCATAATTTGGGATGAGGCTCCGATGACCCACAAGCACCGCTTTTGAGGCTCTTGATAGGAGCCTGAGGGACATTATGCGTACTCTTCCTGGTCGATGCTCGATAAACCCTTCGGTGGATTAGTTGT
The DNA here is from genome assembly GCA_022495995.1 of Adenophora triphylla var. japonica. NCBI lineage: Eukaryota > Viridiplantae > Streptophyta > Magnoliopsida > Asterales > Campanulaceae > Adenophora > Adenophora triphylla. Next base: position 163,132 of record JAFEMH010005279.1, read on the forward strand.
TGTGTTTGGAGGAGATTTCGTGCAAATATTGCCTGTGCCTAAAGGAAGCCGACATGATATTGTACATGCTGCCATCAGTTCATCTAAACTTTGGAATTCGTGTGAGGTTCTAAAATTGACAAAAAATATGAGATTGCAGGTAAATCATCTTATATTAAACTTTAATATTTTACATTTTCCTATTCCAGTAATTAAATATTTCTATCTCATTCATTTTCTGAATCTATGTAGGTCGGTTCCTCTTCCTCTTCTGATGCTATGGAGATCAAAAATTTTGCTGAATGGATACTAAGGGTAGGAGATGGTGATGTCGGTGAAGAAAATGATGGAGAAGTTGACATTAAATTACCAAATGATATTTTGATAACGGATACAGCTGATCCTATTGCAACTATTGTTCAAAAAACTTATCCTGACATATTACATAATATGGGTATTGATGGGTTTTTTCAGGATAGAGCAATTTTGGCACCAACTAATGAGATAGTAGATACTATCAATGATTATGTGATGTCACAGTTGCCCGGTGAAGAAGTGTTGTATATGAGTTCAGATAGCATCAGCAAGGAGGACGGCGATATTGCAGGACACGATGATGTATTTTCTGTTGAGTTTCTTAATACGATCAAATGTTCGGGCTTGCCGAACCATTCCATACGTCTGAAGGTTGGGTGTATAGTCATGCTACTCAGAAACATTGATCAAGCTTCTGAATTATGCAACGGAACGAGACTGATGGTTACAAATCTAGGAAAACATATAGTTGAAGCAAGAATGCTCTCTGGAAAGAATACTGGCATGAAGGTGTTTGTGCCTAGAATGATGTTGAGCCCATCCGATTTGACAAAATTCCCAGTTAAATTCCAACGTAGACAGTTCCCATTGAATGTTTGCTTCGCTATGACTATAAATAAGAGTCAGGGACAGTCTCTTTCTCATGTCGGGCTTTACCTTCCTCGACCTGTATTCAGTCACGGGCAGTTGTATGTAGCAATCTCTAGAGTTACAAGCAAAAAGGGTCTCAAAGTTCTGATTTGTGAAAAGGACGGTCAAACGAGCGATGTGACCACTAATGTGGTCTATAAAGAAGTTTTTCACAAATTATGAGGTAATTCTAATTTTATAAATATTTATACTTGCAATAATTCATTTAATAGACTTAAAAATTTGTAATTGCAGTAGTACTTTATCTCTCTCCCTATCCAAGTGTAATATAACCTGTATATGGATGTCTATAAACTTTAAGATTGCGGCTTTACTTTTTCCCTAAACTTATTAGTTAGTATACCTATTTCTGATCGGCTTTACTTTCTCCCATCTACTGAATGTATCAGGCACTTGATCGTCTGGGTCACGTGGACGAAGTTTTGAATGATCCTGAGTATGTATTGCTTCCTTTGACATAATTGTGTTGCCACAATTTTTTTTGTTTGTCTTTCATCTCTCCCTTCAATGCAAGCGTTTCAGTTGTAATGGTTAGGAATTGAAGTCTTGATTATCATTTGCTCCCATTTAGCATTCTAATGTCTTATGACAACATGTTATGCGGCTACAAATTTGAGTTCCCTAAACCCGGATGATAGACCCGCGCCCCTATAATTAGTTTGAGGTTTGGGTGTTATAAATAAACTGTTAGCTTTCTTCATTTTGAGATATGCTGGTCTTAATTGCTCATGTCCACCTAGCTCATGAATTTTGATAAAATATTTGTGATCAATGATGTGTTTTTGTCCCCTGACATTGAAGCCGAGGTCTTCTATTACATGGATCTAACTACACATGTTGCTCCTTAATGATTTACTCTGCTTTTGATGCATCTTTTGGATATCCTGGAGTCTTCTTGAATCCAATCTCAAGGCAAAATGTCGGGTCATGACCATAATATCTTTGTAGTGGTATTTGGTGACCTTATCATATTTCGCTGAATCTGGATTGTTATGATGAAAAGCAATGATAAAACAGGGAATGCTTCATTCGGGGATAAAAAATGAGTTTTGATGTGGTGGTTGTTGTTGATTTGGTTATGAAATGAGTTTTATTTTTGAGCAAGTGAGGAAATACATCTTGATGTCTCTTGTGTGTGTTTTTTTCAGGTCTGATTGTTTTTCAGCTCCGCCCGTTAAAGGGTCGGGAAAGTCTGGGAGGTTATATGTGGCTGAGCCGCTAGATGCTTGCTCGCCTTTGAATAATACAATTAACTTTCTCGAAGATGAAGTTCCTTCTCCGTTTGTGTTGATCATCATTGTAGTGACAGTAAATGAGAGGTGCGAGGCCACGAACAAGGCAATTGTTCTCATATTAAAGGAAGAACACCTCCACATTGCCTGTGAAAAGAAACCAATTATAATTGACCTTTTGCCGGAGCTAATTTCAATTTACAGGTTGCTAATTGCTGCAAGGGAGGGTGTTACCGTCCATGCACCGCCGAGCAATTTTTTGACATACCTGTTGCCAGTGACGGTTCAAATTTTACACACGAGTATCGGTCTGTCCGGAAGGATACTAATCTTAATGCAAGTATCAAGATTTTCATAGCTTCATTCTGCATCATTAATTAATTTTTGTCTTTCATGCTTCAATGTTTTGGTCATATTTGAAATTTCTATTGATAACGTTAAATAGTCACTTTCTATTTCCAGGTGGGTCAATGGCATCATAACCCCCGATGGATATGATGGTCAAGTACGAGAAATAACATTTAGAGCCCTTTGTAACGGTCCTATGTGTCCTCCCAAATACGGCAATGACAGAGTGGCAAGTAAGATGTGATCTTTTGAGACGGCTTATACAGGATTCGTTTTGTTGTGCTAAAATACCCTTCCCAAGCTTTGCTTCGTTTACCATTTTTGTTCACTTTCAGTGTGATTATTCCAGGGTTTGGGAGATATAGATGAGTGTGTGTAGTCCTCTCACTTCCATTTCTTTATGGTCAAGCTAAAAACGATTTTTTATAGGCTCTAAGTGGCACTATTCAATACCGAGTTTGAGGACCATTATGTCTTCACATGCAGATTCGAAGGAGCCAAACATGCATTTATTAATCCCGCGATCTACACAATTGTCCTACGTGGACATGGGTGCTTTGGTGGGCATGGTGTTCCGCCTTTGGGAAGTCCCTGGTCGCGTAATTGAGTGCATGTGTCAATACTTTTGGATAGTGTATTTTATGTCCATATTCTAAACTTATACTACTTTTGAGATGGGTGTATATTATGTGTCCTTACCCTGGAGAAACAATCACTCTTTGATTACTCCCATGGTGGTGTTGTAAAAACATTGAGTACATTTCTATAATTAATGTCAAAGCTCCACCTGTGAGTGTCAATCATAGGCACCTAACGTGAAAGATTTAGTTATGATGAGACCGCAAACAAATGAGTCTTTTACTCCCCGTATCGGTAAAGTGGCTAGGCTTCCAAATCTTTTTTGGCCATTCTGTCAGAGTAAATTAAGATCGTGCAACAAGCCCTTCATATCCTTTTCGCTTATTTCCCTATAGAGAACAATCTTCAACTCGTTAGTGGGCAAACTGATTGGTTTTCGAAAAGTGTTTTTTGTTTGACAATGCGAGCACTTTGGATTAATATCATTTTAGGTTTTTCATTTGGTTGGATTCCAGCTTGGTTACGTAAGGTTGCCATCCACTCTTGATGTCTGCAAGGTCATTTGCAGATCCATGTTATTTTCTTGGTTACTCTAAGGTTGCATCCATACATTTGCGGATCTTACTCCTTACATTTTTGTGTAGCTACGTCAAATGATTCTGATTTGGTATGTTCCACTTAAAAGAGCCACTTTTTAAAATGTATGCCTTCACCTGTTTATCCACAAATTTCCACTTTCTTGTTCCTCAATTGTGATATAAGCATCTTGTGTCACTTTGCTATATTGGTGTCCTTGATTAAGGATCATCTCTGATTTTTGAAGAATTTTCTACATGTGGATCATCATCTAATGTTTGGTTTTCATTTCGGTCACTGTGATGTGTCCTTACATTATTGTAAATCTTGTCTTGCAGCGGTCCCTGCATACTCTACGGAAGAGGGCGGATAAAAAATCATGTTGCTATCCAACAAGTACTAAGCTTCCTACTCCGAAACATTCCGGATCAAGATTTTCAACAGCCATTGTCTCCCATCTTGCCTTCACAAAACCTGCGTTCTCATTCTGGGGAAGAAGGCTGTTTGTGCATTTGTGTTTCTTCGATATTGCACAACCTTATCTCGATCAATACTTCCAAGTGAGTCATATCTTGATCCGACTCCGAGCGTCTGCAGGAAATATGAGAAATTTTATATTACATGCACATTTTGTAAATGACAATAAAAAAGTCGTGAGATTTGAGGGGCTCAAGTTGTCTTGGTTATGCTCCTAAAGCCTAAATTTCACGCATAACCTGAAATTTTTGGCTCCTATTGTATAGGAGAGATGGCATGGTCTGTAAGAGCGAGTGTGAGATGGCAGTGAAATAAATCCTTCATCTCCAAATAACATCCTGGTAATGGGACCCGACTTAATCGGGATCCTCCAAGCCTTTCAAATGAAGAATAAAATGCAAGACTAAAAGAGCTGGAAAAGATCTCCCTATAAAGCTACTATTTTTCTTGGTGGGTTTTTTACTTGTTCAATTCCTTTTTGCTACCGTTATTGGGCAAACCGAGATTGGGATATTCTTCGCCTGCACCTTAGCCGTGCGCAGTAGTGGAGGGATTAGGGCTCTCATGCACACGGGATCTGATTCCTTTACTCAATAAGAATGAGAAATCCTGATAATCATGAGTTAATTATCGGAAAGGCTGGTCTTTCACTTGGTCTACTTCCTGGAGTTCATTTCAAGTATTAACAGTGGAGAAATCACACGTCACGCGGGTTTCAATTTTGTGCATCCTGACGCCGTCCAAGCAGCAAGCCTTGCTAACCGGGAGTGGATAAAGCTTTTGTAAAGATAACTAATCTCGAGTCTGAAATCCCTTCATGTTCAACGTAAATGACCAAAAAGGTTAGGGCAAGGCGGAAAAAAACCCGATAATGCCCTTGGATTTCGGGGACCTCAAAAGCGCTTGTTTAGGAAAAATGAAAATCATTATGAACCTGTGCCACTGCTTTCTCACCCAAATGCAGAATTTACAAGATACCGAGTCATTTATCCTGTGTGTCAGTCAGTCCGAAAGGAACTCTCTGTCCTACAGAGTTTGTTGCGAACAACGTAGGAGTTTTCAAAGAGATTGAGATGTGGGGTTGCAGCTTTTTGGGAACCAGGATGCCTGCAATAGAGATGTCAGAGACTCAAAAGGATCATTGAGAGGAATTCTCTACACTTGAATTCATATTTCAGTAGCAAAATCAGCCTACATTTGTGTATTTTGTAGCTGGTTTTACGCACACAAAACTGCGCTTTGCTGGTGACATTAGGTGGTTCATAGTCACGTAAGACAATGTGATCTCGTAGCAATAGCCAAAAAAACTTCTGGTCAGCTTTATTTCTCTCATATTTAGGTTGACATGTAGGTGTTATAAATTGAATTCATTCTAACCAATTGTATTTTGATAATTATATTTAAGTCACAACACGCCGACATTCTATCCTCATCTTTTAAGGATCTTTGAGACCTGCTCAGGCGGGCACATGATGTTCCCTTTCGGGTCTTATTTTGAGGTATGTTTTGATGTCATACTTTGAGGTGTTTCTCGTTTCTTATGTACATATTTATTCCTTGTAGTCCTGCTTTTCAATGTGGATTTACACTGCTTTTAACTATGTATCGATTAAAAAAGATAAAGTGGTGTTGTAATAACCCGAAATTTTAATATTTCTTTTTATTAATTAATTTAAATCCTTTAATTAATAAATACTCATTTTAATAAATTCAGTATAATTTGCCAACTACTTCGAAGTGGCGGCTCTTATCGAGGGTGATATTGAAGATGCGGGCGTGTAGGAGACATCACGGTTGAGAATAAAGCAAGGTGTGGTGACTTAGAAACAAATACACGAGTTCAACCCGTGTTATCTTCCTCTTCGGCACCCGCCGCCGCTTTGTTTGTGTGGGGATGTGGCACGTGGGGGTGAATAGAATGGAATGATATGCACATATATCATATTTACATTGTTTAAGTGAATGCTTCATGTATGTATGGTGTTTTACATGGAGTTCTTGGGTTACATGAAAAGATAGCTGGCAAAAGCGGTGTGTATTGGAATAAGATTGTGTTGCTATAAGAAAACAACGTTCATTGTCAAGCTCATCCTCATCTTGATGTTAACATCATCGTTGGACTTTATATAGCAATGTAGACTCATGGGGGGTTTATTAATGAAAAAATGTCAAATTTGAAGATTATTTAGTGGATCGGAGGTAGTATTTATTTTTTCTCTAGCATTATTATGCTCCCGCTTCGAATCTCGACGGGTTACCGACTAGTTCGATTTAAAGTTAAATGCCTCTCATAATTTACACACATTTACAACTCTTATAAGTTAATTATAAGATCACTTTGTCTCTTATAATTAACTTATAAGACAAGTTTTTCAAAAAAAAAAAAATCTATAATAAACAACCGAATTACTCTCATAATAGTAACGAATTACTCTTATAATTCACTTATAAGACATTTAACTTATAAGACTTTTTTTAAAAAAGTCTTATAAGTAACATATAATACTTTTTTAATAAGTCTTATAAGTAACATATAAGACTTTTTAAAAAGTCTTATAAGTTAGTTATAAGACCTATTTGAACATTGAAAATTGTGTTGTAAAAAGTCTTATAAGTAATAACGTATAAGACTTTTTAATAAGTCTTATAAGTAACATATAAGACTTTTTTAAAAAGTCTTATAAGTAAGTTATAAGACCTTTTTAAACATTGAGAATTGTGTTGTAGAAAAGTCTTATAAGTAGT